>PVIY010007867.1:0-79483 GCA_004026745.1 Myrmecophaga tridactyla | reverse complement strand
GCTTTGGTATTAAAATGATATTAGCTTCATAAAATGAGTTCGGTAGAATTCCTTTTTACTCAATTTTTTTGAAAGGTTTGAGCAGGATTGATGTTAGTTCTTTTTGGAATGTTTGATAAAATTCACCTGTGAAGCCTTCTGGTCCTGAGCTTTTCTTTATAGGAAGATTTTTGATGACTGACTGAGTTTCTTTACTTCTGATTGGTTTGTTGAGATCTTCTATTTCTTCCTGAGTCAGTGTAGCTTGTTTGTGTGTTTCCAGGAATTTGTCCATTTCATCCAAGTTGTCTAGCTTATTGGCATAGTATTGTCTTATGATTTCTTTTATTTCTTCAGGGTCTGTGGTAATGCACCTCCTCTCATTTGTGATTTTGTTTAATTGTATCCTCTCTTTTTTACTTTGTCAGTCTTGCTAGTGGCCCATCAATTTTATTGATTTTTTTCAAAGAACCAACTTTTGGTTTTATTGATTCTTCCTACTATTCTTTTCTTCTCCCATTCATTTAACTCTATTTTAATCTTTGTCATTTCTCTTCTATGTGGGTTTAGTTTGCTGTTCTTTCTCAAGTTCCTCCAGTTGAGAATTTAAGTCCTTAATTTTTGCATTTCTTGCTTTTTAATATAGCCATTTAGGGCAATAAATTGCACTCTAAGCTCAGCCTTTGCTGCATCTCATAAGTCTGACATGTTGTATTCTTGTTTTCATTTATCTCAAATAGCTACTGATTTCTCTAGCAATTTCTTCTTTTACCCACTGGCTGTTTAACAGTGTGCTATTTAATCTTCATATATTTTGGAAGTTCTCATTCTTCAGTGTTTATTGATATCCATTTTCATTCCATTGTGATCAGAGAAAGTGCTTTGAAAAATTTTAATGTTTTTAAATTATAAAGACCTGTTTCATACCCCAGCATATGATCTATCCTGGAGAATGTTCTATAAGCACCAGGGAAGAATGTATAGCTTGGTGTTTTGGAGTGTAATGACCTATATATGTCAGTTAGGTCTAATTCACTTATCAAGTTTTTTAACTTCCCTATTTCCTTGTTGATCTTCTGTCTGGTTGTTCTATCTATAGAGGAGAGTGGTGTATTGAAGTCTCCTAGTATCAATGTTGAAACACTTGCAGAACAGATGTGGAGCAGGATGCAGGGTGCGGGGTGGGGCATAACAGTGCGGTGATGCAGGTTGCAGCACAGGTATGTGTGCAAGTTGGGGATGCTATGCTGGTGCCTTTGATTGTGGGCACCCAGCAGCGGGGAGGATGTGATTGTGTGGATGCATGGCTGAGGGGCAGGGACCTGGTGTGCACTCCTCTAGGGAGCAGGGCCCGTCTGGCATGTGCAGAGCTCACAGCAGCAGGTTGGTGTTGCGCTTATCTGAGAGTGGATGTAGCCTGGTTGCACAAGTCAGCACTTGCCCAGAGTTGAGGGGTGTGATTGGGGGCCATGCTCATGTGCAGATCTAGGAGGCCGCAGACTGATGTATACGTGCCCAGAGAGCAGGGTAGGTGGGGTGGTGTTGCACAACTGAGTGGGCTGGAGGCAGGTATAGCCTGGGCATTGAGGTAAGCGCCTACAGCCGTTATGCACTGGAGATCAGTGGGCAGGGTTGGGGAGGCAGGACTTGGGAGGGGTTAGGCAAGACTGATCTTCCCTAGGGGAGGTGGGTAGGGTTGAGGCAGTTATGCATGAGGGTGTGGGGCAGGTACATGTGCAGGGGTTTGGTGGGGTGGGGGCACTTGGAGTGTGGGGAGTGGGGGCAGTTGATGGGGTTCAGGTGCATGGGGTGTGGGGTAGGTTGGGGTCGTGGAGCTGTGCTGGTGAGGGTAACATGCTCCAGGAATGTGACTTGGCTTACTTCCTAGTCCCCGATGCCTCGTCTGGAGTTCACTGGGTGAGATTTGGAGGGCTGGTGCTTGAAAACTTGTCTACACAGTTAGTATAAGCAACAGTTTTCTACTTCATTGTGATGGATCAGAGTTTCTATGATAATAGCCTGTTCTTTGGGGTCAGTTGAATTCATAGATGTGGATTTTGAAACACAGACTCAACAACCATGTGGAACACAACTTTCTTAAGTTATGCTCTTCAGTAAAACAAGATTGGATTAGATTGGGTTGAACTAATAACTTTATTCATGATCATAATTGAGTAAAGATAAAAGACATCTTAGAAATAAACTGCATCAAAGCCTAATAGTGGAGATGAAAAATTGGGAGAAGAGAGGAGGTACTTTCAAAGGACAGGAGCTATAACCCCTTTTCGTTACAAAGCTCTTTAACCTTGAGTAATAATATTTCAACTTGAATACCTTGGGGGCTGGGGTGGAGGTGCACAGAGACACAAACTAAGCACTAATTCACTTTGCTTTGTTCTTGAAGGAAAAATTTTCTTAATGATGGCCAGTATCTGCATATTCATTCTTTCTTTGATATATCCCCAAATATAGAGATACTATTTCCTCTCTTGAAACAAAGCAATTTGTATAATGCTGGAACTTAGGTCATAGTAAAACTATAAGAGGTTAGAGTCTGTATGAACACTGAAAAAATTAATAATTTCACTTTTCCCGTATTTGATCAAAGTCAAGATGTTGTCAACTAAATCAGCTCATATATGGTGACTGCAAGTAGACAGAGCCATGGGGCATTCATAATTCAATCAAATATCATATGGCCTTGAAAATACAGAAGAATGAGAGGTTCTGTTATGTTCAAAAGTCTTTAGTTGTAGGATGAAGACATATTTCCTAACAGCCAAAGAAATGTGAATTTCAATCACCGAGTGAATGGTAGTTACACTGATCTGTGTGTGGCTAACTCAAATCCAGTGCTAATTCTACCTGCTTAGCCACTGAAAAACAATATAAATGGGACTCAATGTCTGCCACCAAGAAACTGTCTAGTCATAATTCTTTGGTGAAAATATGTGCCAGACACTATGTTAAGAGCATACATCCGTTTATGTACTCAAAGCTTCACAGCCCTATGAGGCTAGATGTTATTATTCCCGTATTACAGATGACCAAGCAGAGACTTATGAGGTTAAATAACTTAATTATTAAAATGAGGTTAAATAACATAACTCTTTGGTGAATTATGACTAGACTGGTGATTGGTTTTGTTTTTCTAAGTAAATAATTCCTTTTCAACAAGGGAAAAATAAAATTAAGAATAGAAAAGTGCAAAAGAATCAAAACCATATAAAATATTTTATATTCTGAAAGAACTGGCTTATAGTTGACATTTTATATCATTGTAATGTTTAATAAAATTTGGACAGCTTTAGAATTACATTTTTAAATGTTGATTTGACTAACTCATAAATGTGAATTTTAAGTTAAGTAATTATTTCGCTATGCATAGTATTAGAATATATAAGAAAACTTTAAGTAAAATGATATATAATGGATATGTAAGTGCATACATAGCATAAAATATTTATAGTGTATAAAGCACATACAGTATAAAATTATACCTTAAAAGTATTACATTGAGAACATTTATTTCTTGAGGATATATTGCTTATTGTTTACAAAATTGAAATACTTAAGCTGCAAGTTATATTCATCATTATATATAATTGGATTTTAAAGGTGACTAACAAATTTTGTAAATGGTACCAAATATTCAAGTGTTCATTTGATGTGATTGCTAAAATATGCTAGATTTATAAATAGAATATTTTGTAAACGAATGCAAAAAAGTTAATGAAGACCTAGTTTGTTGTAGCTTTAATAACTGGAATATTAATTGGTTAAACAAAAAAATAAAGTTCTGATTAGACTTTGACATTCAAAAATAATTCTCAATGGCACTAAAATCTCATATCTCATATCAGCCTACATAAAGATATAGAATAAGATAGTTACTCCCTGCAGAATTTGGAAAGAAGGGCAGAAGTTTTCACCATGTAAAAATGTTCTAACTAATTACATGGAATGATGTTTTAGCCAAGCTACTTATTCTAATGAATGATTTAGAAAATCAAAATACATGGGGTGCCTGGGTGGTTCTGCAGTAAAATGCTCACCTTCCAGGCAGGAGACGAGGGTTCAGTTCCCCCCCAAAAATCAAAATAGGTAATATGTAATGAATATGTACCAGACACTATGTTAAGAGCATACATCCATTTATGTACTCAAAGCTTCACAGCCATATGAGGCTAGATGTTATTATTCCCATTTTACAGATGACCAAGCAGAGACTTAGGAGGTTAAATAACTTTCCCAAAGATACATGGCTAGTGGGAGTTTAAAGACAGGTCACAAACCCATGTCCTAAGCATTATCTTTTTCTACTACTAATGAAAGCACAGCAAGTCACATCATTCTATCAAGGATAGGGAGGTTTCTCTCACAGATATTAAATATGATAGACTGTTTCTCTTCCTAGATTAATGACCAGGCATCCTTTCAGGTTACTTTAAGCTCATACTCTCTTTCCTGAACAACAGTAGCTAAATCAGCATGCTCAGTATGTTAGGATGTACTGAGTTAGGTAAACTTGGACTTATTTGTTCTGGATCCCTGGTTTAAAATCATTCACTGGCCTCAACAGAGAATGTTGGTGAGGACTGCTCAGAAGAAGGACTAAGATATCAAGGCTGAAAGTGGACACATCTATTAACCTTGGTTGCAAGTTTGGTCTCTGAGGACAAATACCCATAGGCACCTGACAGAGCTTGAGAACCCTGCACAAGAGACTCAGGACACCTGATAGCCACTGAGTTGAGCCCTGGAATCTCAGTATAGAAGCTGCAGGTCAGAGATCAGAAAAGAAGTACTTCTACGAAGAAGTAGAATGGAAAATATCAGGGGCAGAACTGCTGTCTGCTTTGAGGAATTTCAGAAAGAATGCGTTCCTGGTGGGCAGATCCACTTAAAGAGTTGAAGAGTCTTTATTGCTGTTCTAGGAAATCTTGTTCACTCCCAGTTGTGGGAGACATTGTCACACCAGCAGTTTCCCCACTTATTCTTCTGGGCTGTAACTTACCCATGAAACAGCATCAAGAACTGGCTGCAGTAAGATAAGGAATTGGATTTCTTCATGTTAGATTCCTTATCCTGGGCCCTGTGGGTAAGAGGAGGTAGGGTTCAGTAGAGCAGGGACCTGTAAAAGGCAAAGGCAGATGGGAAGATGCCTTTGAAGTTGATGGCCAGAAAATTCTGACAGAATCAGGGGCCATTTTTTTTTTTTAAGGAAAATGGAATATAGAGTCTTTCAATATAGGGATGCTGAGTAATTTCCTGCAGGAAATTATAAAAATTCTCTTAAAGTTAAAAAACCCACACAATCTCCATCTAATAGGCATCTAAATTATCTTAAAGTACATGGTCTGTAATGCTATTTATCTTGTCTCTCAATGTGTCATGATGATTTTAAATGCCTTTTCGGCAGAAGAAAAGGACAGTGTGGTAGGCAATCATGAGTACTGTCACTGGGACATCAGTTCCATGTTTTCGTTCTACAGTGTTTTAGTGATGCCTTACTCAAGGAAAACACATCAGAATGCCCTGCAACTGAGCTCACTAGACTAGTGTCCTATTCCATTTTCATAGTATTGAAACCAGGCACCTAGTGCAGACAACTGCCACCAGCTAGAGGGGAAGGATGCTAACACTTCCTGTCCGCATCTCCAGGGTATGAGCCAATGCATTTGTGAATAACAAACCATATCTAATCAAATTGTGTCCTTAAAGACAGAGGGACTGAAGTTTGAGTCTGGTGCCAGATATGGGGCATGATATCTTATAGCGTCTGAAGAGAGGGAAGCAAGAATTTGTGATCAAAATGAAATCCTAGAGGACGCTGCTAGCATTAGCAAGCTGTTGCCAGAAGATAGGAGGTCAATTTCCTGTGTCCCTAGGGACATATCCCAACTATATCCAGACTTACTAAAGCATATTAAGAAACAACCTATGTGAGATTGGTTAAAGGAATGTTGTATAATCTCTTAGCTTAGTTAGTCATATGGGCATATGAACATCAGAGAGGTCTGGAGAAGAAGGGAGGTGTTGACACAGACTTCTTAAAAAAGGGGAATGCAGAGTCTGATTCTACTCTGGAGGTACCCTTCTCCTCCTTCCTCCAGAGGCCTTCCTAGTAACGATGTATTAATATGACCCCTTCTGCAAAATCTCCACCAGAAAAGACCCTTAACCACTATAAGCAAAGGCCTGTGTCTCGAGCTAAACAAATTATTGAGAAGGTGGGGGGTTATTGCATGAGCTCCTAAAATTCAGAGAACTTGACTCAGTCATTCTTGCACCTTCTAGAGCAAATGACCAAAAAATGGCCATATAAGCCTCATGGGAAAGACTTTCATCCTCCTGGTCATCTCCTTCTGGAAGGAACACATAAACATGGTTCCCATTTCATGCTATGAGATGCTTCCACCCCTTGCTCTACATTTACGGAAATTCTATTTGTTCATCTTTAGATCACTTGGGCAGAGAGCCTGTGATTACAAATACAGCATTGTCTTATTTATTTTTATTTTTATTTTTTCCCATGCCACCTATTCCTTCTTCTTCTTCTTCTTGGAAATAGGAGCCTTGTATATGTGGAGATGCTCAGGAATCCTTCTTGGATTGAGAGAGCTCAAGCAGATTTGTGAGAGTGCCACTTTTTGCTCTGCAGGAATGAGGAGTGATACGATACTAGGCGCAACAAATGGAGAAAGGTGTTATGTATCCACATCCCTGCATGACTGCTGAAGGGGCCAGGGTCTCCAGGATAATCCCCTTCTCATAATGGGTGGCCCCAGACATAAACTTGCAGCTTCCACAAGACAAGGCCTGCTGGAGAAGCAGCAGTATGGTCCTTTATTTGGTAACATATATTAATTAAGCCAAATCACATATTGGGTCTTGTAGCCATTTATACATATAATAAATGACAGCTTGCAAGATTTATATCTTTCTGCTAGTGGAGATGTTGTGGAAATGACATTTTCATAGATCAACATTTTCATATGCATAATATAAATCTCTGAACTTTAATTATTGGTTTATTATTTCTTTTCTTTGTTTCATATGTTTATCATTGTCCTTGAAAGATGCAGTGAACCTCAGCTCTGCAGATAAACAGACCTCTTTCTTATTGATAGTACCGTTGTAACTGCCATGCCCCATTCTATTTGTATGATGACTATTCAAGGTTTAGTGTGTTTCCCTTCCAAAATGGATATTTTTTTCTTGCCCCTAAAATCTTATTAATGAGGGGTTGCTTTTATCTACAATATTTTTGACATTTTAGATATACCACGCCTGCATGTTAGTCACAAAAATTATTGCCCTTTAGAAGACATTGTATTTTAAAGCCACTAGGGCAGGAGAAAATCTCTCTAATAACACTCAGAGAGGAGATGATTTTAATGTAATGCCTTTTGATATATCAGAGTAATATTCAGGTTTCCTTTCTGGAAGAAGAAAAGCTTTTAGGGAAGGGAAAAAAGTGAACTTGCTTATAGAAAAAAAAACATTTATATTAACCTTAAAACCTTTTTATTGCTTTCATGTTCAGAGAATTCACATGCTCTTAAGAGTTAGAGGCCCCAAATATCATCTGGAGCAGTTTCCTTTGGAGTAAAATTCTTCTTATATTTTCACAACAGACTACTAAGTAATCTTCATTTTTACACTGTGAATAAGGAGTTCAGATAAGTTCAGATAACTTGTGAATTCTACTGGACAATGCTAATCATTTGAAATACTTTTACTTATTTTAGGACAAGATAATTTCTTTGAAACTTTCACCATTAACACTAATTCTATCACTGAATGACTATTTTTTTCTTTTTCTTTTTTTTCCATATAAGGCCTTGTACATTTGAAGACAGCTATTGTTAAGCTCCTAAAATTCTCATTCTCTCCATACTTACTCTAAATGTTTTCTTTTCAACACTTATTCAGTTGCCATGTTACATTTCAGGCTCCCATGCTGCTTCCTGGAGACAAAGGTGAAGATTATGGTATTTGCATTTGTGATCCATTAGGGAAGATACTAAAAAAGAAGTAAACATCATTTTCTCAAAAGGAACTGATAAATATGCTTCTCTCAAAGCAGCTGAGTATAGTCAATGCTTGTTTTTCACAGTCGTCGTATTCTAGGAAGTCATCAAAAATAGTGCATTAGTGAATAATGAGCTATTGCTTCTAGGGGAAAAGCAAAGTTAGGCTCCTGAGAGCTTCCGGTCATAACATTTTCCTCAACTGACCTACAAACACATAACCTTGTGCTATGTGTGTTTCTGCTTCAAGACACCTTGTCTTGAATATGTATGTTTGATTCATAAACATTGAACTTACAACCAAGAGCACTATAACTCATGCTTGCATGAAGCTTATCTAACATATTTTCTCCTTATTGCACTTATGTATGCCAGACAACCCTTCAGCATTGTGCTTGTGGGCCATTTTAAACAGTGATGTCATCAAAAGTAGTGAAATTGTGGCACTGAATAGAATGTGAAAAGTACACTTGTTTACGGTATGGGAGCTGAAATAAAAAGGCAGAGCAAAACCTTGTTCAGCCTCAGCTGGTAACATGCACAGAGGCCAATGCAAAATTTCTGCCATTCTGTGCATGTTCAGGGAAGACAGCAAAATCACCACAAGTATTGATTTGGGGTTCACAAATAAATTTTAGTGAATAGGAGAATTCACGTATATGGAATCCATGAATAACGACTGTTCATGTTTTCTATCCAAAATTGTTAAAATTGTAAGCACATTTATCCCAATGCTGAAAAACCTATGCTGTGTGCTTCATTATTTATAAACACAGTATATGAACATACGCCTACCCCGTCCAAAAGAGATAAACATCCTTTGCACCCCCCAAAATGTGTAAATATGTTTTGGAAAGTACTGGAAGTCCTGGTATTGATAAAGGATGATATATCTTGTGAGCAACTTAGGTACCAATGATATAATGGTTTAGGTAACTTTGGGTGTAACAATTCAGAATATGGCAGGTACTCTTGAGCCAACAGAATGAAAAGCACACCTAAAATGTCCATATTTCCAACTGTCATATAAATCCAACTCTCCAAGCCACCGTAAGCATCAATGACCTGCTTCTGTTTGGAGTGCGCATTTATTTTGCAGACCATAACACATTTCCCATATGGCAGTGAAAACTTCTGAGTGGAACACTGTGGTCATAGGGTATGCTGGCTGGGGGTGAATGGCAGCCAAGGTAATGAGGGACTGTACATCTATAAATGTAGCATATGCCTTCATCCTCTTTCCTTTCTTGTTTGCAACTGACACTTAGCTTGCTGAAGGAAACAAGTGGAAATTACTAAGCCAAGTGGTGATTTTGTGTGCAATATCTGTCTGCTCATTGACATCTCAAATGCAAATATTTTTTAGCTCTCTAGGTGTAGTTTAGAATAAAGCAGAAGACTGCATTTTAAAATATGTCTGCACCAGTAACATAGTTTCAAAATATCTAAAGTGAAAACAGAATGACTATGAGAAATTCACACAGTAGTAGATGTTAACACAACTCAGCAATTGACAGAGCAAGATGAAGAAATCATTAATGGCTTGGGGGACAGAAGAACATGATCAGTCTAAACAAATTCATATAATAGACTGTAAGCTGCAATAATAAAGAACCAGTTACCCCTACATGTAACAAACTATGGATCTCAAATTTGTTAAAAGAGAAAGATACTGGACAAAAATAAACTATTTATGTAATGTTCAAAAACAGGCAGCTATAATCAATTTATTTAATATATATATATGGATTAGTATTCTAAAGATAATTAAGGAAACAATTTTTATAAATGAAGAAAAGATTTAGCACAAGTTTGAAAGAAAGTGGTGATTAAAGAATGTAACTGGCAGTCTTCTGGGGCTGGCAATGCTATATACACTTATCTGAGAGGGAGTTAGATGAGGTTTAATTTATAATTATTATTAAACCATGCATATTGGCTTTATGAACTTTTCTTTTTGTCGTATATATGTATCCCATATATGGGATATATCTATATATATGGGATATATGTATCCCATATATATATATATATATATGGGATATATCTATATCCCTTAGCAAATATGTAAACAGTAAAACTCTGTGATTTAGAGGTCATGATAGCTCTATTTACTTACATGAGAATATAGCAGAGGAGCATGTCTGTGCATTCCATTTTAGACACGTTCAATTTGAAGTGTTGATAGAATTTAAACTTACCATATTTTTTACTCTTCCCATATCTTCTTCTAAGTGTCATCTTAGGTTCCATTTTTTGTTTCATTTATAATGCTGTATTTCAACTTTAACAGACTATACCAAGTTGCTTTAATCAACAGATACCCTTAAAATTCAAGCTTTGATAGACTTCATAGAGAACTTTACCCAAGTTATGGATGAGTAAAACTAAGTTCGGAGAGAGCTGACTTGATTAAGGCCACCTATGAAATAACTGCAGAACTAAAACTGATTTATGACTCTAGGATTTCAGACAGAGAGATTTTCCTTACATGATACTTAAGCCAGTTAGCGATGGATTGTGTCTCAGCCTCACATTTTACCTCCAGTACCTGCTCTGTGACCATCTACAGGACTCTAAGCATTTTTCCTATTTGCAATGAGTACAGTGTTAAGCTTTGACAGTACAGGGCACTGAGAGATATTGTAGGAGGAAGGGGCATCTCTCTCGCTTCCAGGTGTTCTGCTTTGCGATTTGTTGGCCCTGCTGCCTGGCCCATCAGAGGTACACATGATGAAAAGTCCCACATCTTCTACTCCAGCCACACACCCGAAACATCTCGTTCCTGCCCTCAGAATGTAGATACTGCATGTTTCACATCTCATGCCCATCATGGTGCCCTGCCATCCTCTGAGTGCATACCTACCAGTCTCAGCTCACATGCTCCTTGGAGATGTGTCCTGCTTGCAAAGCCACTGCAGACCCAGCAACTAGCTCTGCCATCCACTGGACTGTACTGCATTTTCTCCAATAAGGAACCCCAGTCTTGGATGTGCTACTTTCAAGTTTTCCATTCCTTGAGTACTTTCCGTCAGCCCTAGAGTACCCTGTAGACTTGTCTTTACATCTTTATAGCTACTCTCTTCTCATAGTTAAATAATCTTTATTATAGTAGACATGTATCAAACCCTGTTCAAATTCTTGCATCCTTATCAGACCCAGGCTAATAGATTAGTCCACAAGTAATGTTCCACCCATTTACCATTTCTATTAGAGAGGTTTAGTTATGTGCCTTGGAGGAAATCAAATTTATCTGGCTCCAAAAGCTATCATTTTTGCCCTATATCCCTCTGCCCCAGAAGAAACTATAAGAGTTGTCTACCTCCTTTGGGACTGGCATCGTTAGTCAGTCTTATATCATGAAGAATATGAATTCCATCTCATATTTTATAACCAAGACCTGCTCTGAAAACATTCTCAAACAACTATTTAGACTATTATTTAATCTCTGCCTTGTATCTTGTGCCTAAGTAACCATCTCTTTTTTGAACCAGTTATCCTTTTCTTCAGACTGGAAATTTTCCTGCCTCTCAAGCTCTCTAAATATGGAACATCAGACTTGCTAGTTCTGATGCTGACTCCACCTCCACCTAACTTTCTGTCCTCACTAACAACCTCTAATTTCAGGCTATCCATTGAGCAGCAGGTCTTTAGCAAAAAGACAAACAGTTCAACACAGGGGATGGCTCCTGGTTTGAGACAGCAAATGCATAATAATCTTTGGGTTTCTGAAATATGGATAATTTGACTGAAGATAGTAAGAGGAATATGCCAATTGCTTTAATGTCCTGCTGGTGGTCAGAGCTCTGGAATCTTAGCAGGGCTGGGACTTGAGGTAAACTATCTGTGAGAAATCAGGCCAGTCAAAGAACACAAGTATGATTGCATCAAGACACAATAATGAAACTTTTGCCCGGTGTGTACAAATATGGACCAACTGAACATTCTTTACTTGTTTTCTAGAACATGTTGCGTTTCCCAATGCAATTGTCTATAGCTCTGATGGTGACACACCTGTTCCTAATGTTATGTTTATATCAGTCTGAAGACAGTTGCATGTGAACTGAATCTCAATACATTCAACAAAGATTTGGAAACTTGCTTCTTGCTTATGCTAGGCAAAAATTGTTCATCCATAACTTTAAAGTACAATAAAAAATGTTCAACACAATTTATCACTAAGAAATTATAAGAAATAGTCATCTTAGGCATGTTAGTTTCAGAATTCATATTTTGAGTTTTGAAATGCAATGGTTTTTGTAAAAGAAACATAGAAAAAAATTAAACCCAAGAACTTCAAGTCTTGTTGGGTTTGTTGTTGCTGTTGTTGTTATTATTTGTATGTTTTTAAGATACACATCTCAGCCTTGCAAGGTATTTACCTAACTTCTCAATATTGGCAAAAGGATTAATCCAAGACAAACTTCTCTTTTGACTAAATGTATTGCCTGATTCATTGAAATGAAAGACCAATTTACTCACAACAGTTCTTACATGATTTCAAAAAGATTCATCTACATAATTAAAAAGACCTTACTAAAGAAAACAAAAAAGCACCTAATTTCAATCATCCTAGAACTTTAATGTACTAGGTGTAAACAGACTTTATTAAAATGACTTTCACAATAACATTTTCAACGGACAATTTTACAAAAATATATTCAAAATAGAATAATTGGAAGATTAAAAATAGAATTTTATTTAAGTTTATATAATTTTATTACTACATATAATAATATATAAATATATTATAAATACATAACATAATAAATGTTATCATATACTATAAAGTGTATTTTTATATCATATAAATGTGTAATATATTTATAATATAAATTAATTTTATTTTTAATATGTATATCTGAATTCACTGACTTACAATCTATTAAATAGCAAACACATCACTATTTTACAAACTATTAAGCAACCAATGCAATATGAAATAGCATAATATATTGCCAGTGAATAGTTAAGATATTATTAAAATGGGACAAATTTACTTTTAAGATTAAAGTTGTCTAATTATAGGTTTTGACTGGTTCTAGCTATGAAAGATTTAGGAAGAGAATACTTGTTGCACAAAACCAGGAACAAGGCTACAAGCCTCCAGGAAAATTACTTGGAAAAGAACAAACCAGGGTCCAGGCTCCGAAGTTCCAGGAAGTTGGTTTTATTAGTCTGTGGCCATAGGGCTCACCTGAGTAGCCTCTGAAAGTCTGAGCCCCAAACAGGGGCTAGCACAAGATTTTTATAGACAAGATATTTCTTTAGAGCTAGGGTGCTCCTAATATGGCAACTGGCAATGTCTGAAGGAGATGACTGGCTGCCTGCCTGCAATCAGACCCAGAAGAATTGCAAAGCTGAGTTTACATAAGTAGATGAGCATTCATGGGGGAGGGGTCTCCTATAGAAGCCTCTGATCTTGCCTATGTGTGCTTTCAATCATCTTTGGGATTGGGAGACTTTTCAAAGAGGAAGTGGCCTGAGTAAACAGGGGTCCTGCTTGCTGCTACAGGCCTGCCTGCTACATTACCCCCTTTGATGCTTGCCCACACCATTGGGCAATAGCATCACCTATATCTCATCCTCTTTTTGTTGCAGGTGTTGGTATGTCCTAATCTGAGCTGGGCAAAGTAAATAACGTAGCCATGCAGGATTTATGCCCCAGCAAAGAAGGGGTGGTGGTGAGGGTCTGTGCCCCACCTCTGCTGGCCCCAAGTTTTATCCTGATGGCCTCTTTGCGACTGTGTTTGTCTTAGGTTGTTCCTTCCCTGAGGAATCTTACCCATTTTTGGCTAACCAGCCATCCTCTAGGGCCAAGCAGGGTGATGTGAGGTGTGCAAGTGAGAGAGAGGCAATGCCCCCTGAGAGGATCTGATCTGTCTTCTCCACAGCCTTGCCCCCTGGACTCCATGCCCAACACCTGCCTTAGGATTCCCTCACCTGCTGGTGGGGCCCAGGCTCTGGTCACATGTTTTGGGAACCCAGGTTTTTTCTCCAGTGAGGACCCAGCTCAGAGCTTTGGGCAAGAGACAAACTGCATGGCACCAGCTCCCAGGAGGCCTCCATCTCAGCACAGCCATGAGCTTCCCCCCAATCTCGTACGTATTGCACTACCAGGAGGACCACACCAGGAAAGGTGTCGGATTTGGTGGGGGTTAAATTATACATGTGTTGAAGATCAGGTGGACTTGGGAACCACTTCCCTTTCTAGGGGTTATGGCAATAACCTTGCCACGCTAGAGTAGTGAAAACAGCACTACTGAACCTGTGAGGTTGGATTATAGCATACTGGGGGATCTTCCTTTAGGGTGCATACAGAACACTGGGATCTGTTAAGAATGCAGGTCTGAGAAGTGCCTTGGCATGAATACTGGTTATAGAAAACTATGGTAGTTTCCACCTTTTTCCCAACATAGGTGGTCTTAAGGCATGCCTGGCATGCATCATTCCCCTTGGAAGGGCTTATGACCGTGCTGAACAGAAACAGAAGAGTGAGGTGCATGGTTTTGGCTATAGGGAGTGCCACAACATGAATGTACAGTTAGCTTCAGGGAAGGAATGGAGACATACACTCTGGGCAGTGGCTGGGAAAGGGGAAGTTACCTGGGTAAGAGGGATCCCACCAAAATAGAGCTAAATGAAAGACAAACACCAAGAGCAAGAAAAGACAATTAGTCCACAAACCCAGCAGGCCGGGATGTCCATGTGTCGATTCCTCAATCTTCAGCCATGCGTAGATCAGTCAGCTTCTGGGGTGACTGAAGCAAGGCTCAGAGGTCTCCTCAGGCTTTGGCCATGCATTGATTAGCTGCTTCCATTGAGCTAGAGTAGGACAACAACAGTCATTCATGCCTCAGTTGTGGGCTGGTCAGCTGATCTCGGATGCGATGGAGATGCGCACAGTGGCTTCCAGAGAATAGTGGGTGCTGGGTGTTCAGGATCAGGACTGCACTCCCAGGGTTCATCTGCAGTAGCCCTCTTGACCTGAGAGTGGTGAATCCATGGGATGATTTCCACAACTCTAATAGCTATTGGGGTTACTAAAAAAACACAGTAAGGATCTTTCCATTGAGGCTGGAGAGAGCCTTTTTTTTTCTTTTCTTTTCCTGTCTTTTAACCACACCAAGTCCCCTGGCTCAAACTCATGTAAAGGGAGAGTAGATACTAAAGGGTTTGGGTGCTGCCTCCAACACCTTCCCTTTTAGTTCACCTAAAACTTTTTCTAACTTTGACCATAATTTCCTGTTCCACAAACCTTTGGCAACTTCCTATATTTGTTCAGGGTTTGTCTTATATTTTTCTCATTCTGTAATAGCCATTTATTTTATCTTAGGACAAAACTACTCTCCTTTTCCTGTTAGTAAAAGCACATCCTTTACATCCTTCATAATTAAGTCATTACCTCAAGCAAACATTTCACAACATACAATTACCATCAAAATTGAATTTGTCATAATAATGTTAAATGTTAAAAATGTTTTAGTCAATGCATATTTAAGACATCAATATATAATTTTTTAATAAGGATTAATGGCACATATCAAGACTTTTAAAAAAAAACTGTAAGGATAGAACTTGCAAGTAAGGAGTTTCTCAATATTCAACAGCTCCTCCAATTCAAAAATATGAACCATAGAACCAAAGGGGAGCAACAAATTTGGAGTCAAAGATTATGGGGTTTGGCCTAATTTCTTTGTCTGGAAGAAAGGGACTAAATGAGGGTACAGAAGTGACAAGGGAGCTGACACAGGTCTTCTGCCTTGCCAGGAGTAGGAGTGTTATTCAACTTATGATTATAGCTTGGTTTACATTTTTCTTCATACAATTTCTTTATCTCATTATTTGACAGAATGTTAATACTTTTTCGGTTGACCTCAGCTTCCAGCAGGGCTTGGAACATGTCTCTGTGGGAAATCCTGTTACTGGTATTGGGAAACCATTTCCCATTTTATCTTTTGGTCTCTCCTTCCCTGTATTCGAGTTTTCCATGTCTCCCAGCTTTGTCATTTTATTTAAGACATTGTTAAGTGGATTGCCTGTTTGTCCTAATAATAAAGTCATTATCAAGTGTCTATATGCTAGAAGGCACTGCCTTAATGATAGCATTTTTTTATGAAGCATTGACAGGGAGGAGGTGCTATGTGTCAGCTTCTCCCAATACAATTGCTGACTTTGTAACTTCCTTTTTCAATCTCTGTATAGCATCTCACAAAGTGTACCAGGGTCGATCATTTCATGGCCACATAGTGTCAGCAGGGCATTGCTCATTACACACTTGTGCAGCCAATGTCAACAAGTTAGAACTTTCTCTAGTCTGCCCACTAAACTCCTGAAAAGCAGCCTGTGTAAAGGGATTGGTGCTAATCCTTAAAAGTTTCATGCAATCAGCATATTCTAGCACTGTTCCTCCAGCCCCTACATTGGCAATTCTGACCTTCCAGACAATTAATGGCTTGCCAGTTTTCTGAGTAAAATGCCTAAGAATGTCAGATATTTCTTGTTTTTTTTATAGTGGTTTTGAAAGTAGTTTGATTTATTTTTGCCTTTGTATTGGGTGAGCTCCTATTTCTGGAGGATATTTACCCTTTTCTTTCTGACAAAATTTCCTATTTAAAATATTCCCATCTTTTTCATCTTCTGCCTCATTCCACGCATCACCATCCCACTTATCAGGGTCCTAATCAGCAGTGGCAGTGGCTAGTACCATATACTTTCCTTTTGTTCACTTTACTTCATCTTTTTTTATATTTATATTGGTCCACATGGACTGCAGCCCTTTCAGCTACTGACTGATAATTACAAATTTGATTTTCCAAAACAAAATTTTGATTCTGCAGCATGAACATTTTTTCTTGTAATTCTGCTAATTCCTTTTCATAATTCATTTTTTCAGAGATTGCTTGATTTCTCTGCTCACACATTTTCAATATTCCATTAACAAAGTCCATATTCTTCTACACACTCCAATCATTTCTTTCCCTTTTTCTAATGGAATGTTTTCTAGACACAAAGCAACCTGAATAGGTTCTCCGTGTTTAATTCTATTCCCCCAATCTTCACAAGGTCCTGTGCATTTTGCTCATTTCTTTGCAAGTGAGGAGTAAGGTAAATCGTCCCATCCCGGGATTTCTTGGTTCTTTACTTTGAACTTAGAGGACCTTTTCAAAAATAACATTATCTTCTAATCGATGTCCAAAGCTTATGGCCCACTATTAATCTATCTCAAGTAAATCTTGAAGAGGGGTTACTGACTTAAAAATTCCCAAATGTCTTATAGCATTAGAAAGTACAAACCAGGGAGATGAAATGTTCCAACCCAAACATTCTGCATACAAGAAACTGGCAATTTCAAATTTTTATAGAATGGTCTTAATAAAGCATTACAATATGCAGAAGAACATAGCATGTATTTTCTGAACAAATTTTCTAAAGCTTGTCTTATTGACCTTCACCACTAAGAAGCCATGGTGAAATGTGAATCTTGCTCACAACACCAATTTTGTTGCATGAAAGGCAACATGATATCTGTGGCCACTTAATTTATAGGTTCAGATTCACATACAACACAGACCTCAGTGATATAAAACCAGATTTTATTAGGAAAGTAATTAAATAAAATAATTAAAATAGTTTTCAAAAATAAAATGTAGTTACATCACCACATAAGATGGCACCAACACCTGAAGAGAAGTGCTGGAGAGTTTCAGAAGCAGCATTCCAACTCTCAGTAAAAAATCCACAGCAATCTTGGAGACAGCATTCAGAGTGTCCTTAGTTAAGATTCATAGCAGAGCATAAGATTCTGATGAGGTGTTCTCTCTTTCTCATAAGATTCTTCTCTCTCTTTCTCTAACTACTTGCATGCAGTTTTTTTTTTTTTTTAATGATATCGTCACACAATTGTGGCCAAATTCCAATTAGCTTATGTGACTGGGCCACTGTGGTCCTCTGGGAACTGGCTAGAGACCAAAAGGAGCTTCCTGGGACCTAGATATCTTTATCAAAGTGCAGCTCCTTCTGGGAGGATAGCCAGTCCTCCCAGCTAGAGCACACATTTTAACTATTTCTTGCCAAGGTCATGCAATGGCAACAATAGTTGTACAAAACAGACTCTACAAATTTATCTTTTACTTAGTAGGTTATAATTTCCTTAAGGCAGGATTGACGGCTTAATAATCTTTGTTTTCTTATTAGTGTTTAAGCAGTATCTTGCATATAGTAGGTACACAGCTTTCCAAGTGCATATGTGAATGAAATGATGCATGTATATAATGCCTCATACTTTTAATGGCTGTGTAACAGGGTAGTCTTAACACTTCCTTGTTAGACTGTGCAATTGTTATTGGTGTAGCAAAATCTTGCAGCAACACTGTTACAGGTCTGTTTGCTTAATGAGATAAATTTTAAAACCCCTACACAGATGTTCTTTTACTCTGAAATGTGAAAAAATTTCAATTTATAAGACAGAGTAATGATAAGCTGGAATACAAGAGAATTTCTTTTTATCCTCATCAAAAGTGGTCCGCAGGGCTGCCGTGGCTCAGCAGGCAGAGCTCCGACCTGCCGTGCTGGAGGTCTGGAGTTCGATCCCTGGTGCCTCCTGCCCATATGCAAATTAAAAAAAAAAAAAGTGGCCCACACAAATTCACACAATTTCCTAAGTTGGCCGGGGGTCAGCTTGACTCCCCAGTCATCAGTAAAAGCTTTCTTAATGTTAGACATCATGCACTGCAATGGTGTCTTACTAACTTCTCCTCCCATATTGGTGGTGCCAGCATTTAGGGAGCAGGCTTACAGACAAACAGCAAAGGATTTTGAACAAACTTGCACTTTGTTTGGTCAGACCTGCCTTTTAGCAGGGTTGCAGGAACCACAGGGTCTGAACTCAATCGTGGCTTGGTGCTCGGCTCTTGTGGCCCAGGACTCCCTCTCACTTACATGATCAAATGCACACACTCCAACACCCCTCCTGCTCTGCCCTACTTGGAGCCGATCCTGAAGACTTCCATTTCCCCTGGTTCTCCAACTGGAGACTGGTACTTGGAGAGCCTCTGGGAGGTGATCAGGCTCCTCTTCTACTCAGGCTCCTGTAGTCTTTTACGAGTAGGCTGAAACTGATGCACCCAGGTGCTTACCAGTCAGACAGGTGGTGCTCCCTGGTACCTGGTTCCAGAAACTGTCCCAGATCCGTCACCACTCCAGTGGTGATGAGTGTCCCAGCTGAGGAGGTCAGGAATGCAAAAGACAAGGAAAAGCTCCATTGCCAACACTGGATTCCATCAGGTCTCCAGTCTGGGCGATGTTGCCACCACAGGCAAGGAAGGTGGGAATATCACCAGCCTCTCAATCCCAGACAAGCCCCCAGAAATGTTGCGCAAAACCAGGAACAAGGCTGCAAGCCTCCAGAAACGTTACATGGAAACAGAACAAAGCAGGGCCAAGGCTCCAAAAGTTCAGGAAGTAGGTTTTATTGGTTTATGGCCATAGGACCCAGCTGAGTATCCTCTGAAAGTCTGAGCCCTGAGCAGGGGCTAACACAAGATTTTTATAGACAAGATGGCTCATTAGAGGTAGGATGTTCCTAATATGCCAACTGATGATGTCTGAAGGAGATGATTGGCTGCTTTCCAGCGATAGACCCAGAAGGAT
This sequence comes from Myrmecophaga tridactyla, assembly GCA_004026745.1. Classification (NCBI taxonomy): domain Eukaryota; kingdom Metazoa; phylum Chordata; class Mammalia; order Pilosa; family Myrmecophagidae; genus Myrmecophaga; species Myrmecophaga tridactyla. The sequence continues at coordinate 59,816 of PVIY010007867.1, read as the reverse complement.
TGCAAAGCTGAGTTTACAGAAACAGATGAGCATTCACAGGGGAGAAGTCTCCTACAGAGGCCTCTTTTCTTGTGTACATGTGCTTTCAACCCTCCTTGGGGTTTGGAGACTTTCTAAAGAGGAAGTGGCCGTAGTAAACAGGGGGCCTCCTTGCTGCAGGGGCCTGCCTGCTACATACATACTTTGTATTTTTAAGACATTTATATATGTAAATATTATGATTATAGATTCTTCCTAAATCAGTATTATCAAAACTTTCTCAATCAGTATCAACTTATTCTTCACAAGGAAATTGTGAATTATACATTGTTACTCACATGTCATAGATAAACACATTCAAAGCGGTGATCTGACACTAAAAATCGCACAGCTGGTACGTGGCAGAATAGAGATCTGTACTAGCTTTGATCTTAGAATCTTCTGTACTTAAAGGTGAGTCTTCCCAATTTGTGAAAATGACAACCATTGTTATGGTTTTGCCTTGAGAAGGAAGTTGATAAGGAGAGATGTTCAGATCTCTGACCTTGGAATTAGCACTTTTGGTGACTCCTTCCTCACTGTTGCCTATTGAATTCTGAAGGTCAAGGCTAATACAACTGGACCACCCTTTTCCCTGTGTGGAGGTAAAGGAACACCAGTTAGATAAGGAGAGCCTTGACAACCAATTTCAAGCACAGCTTTAAGAAAAAATTCTGTAAGAATTTTTATTACAGAATTAATAACGAGTCAAATACATTCTGTTCAAGAACTCAGGTTAGATTTGTGATTGATTTTCTCTATGAAAAGATTAATGCTTATACTTCCATCACCACACTGTATCTGATCAACAAATACTAGATCTGGAAGTCAAAGCCTTCATATAATATAAAGCCAGACAAATCTTATAGTCTTGACTGTTTGCTAGCATTGACTCCACTATAGGTCCAAAGCTCAAAAACTTCAGTGAGTAAAAATCTCCAATGACAAGGAGTTAAATAAAAGCATAATTTCTAATGAGGCTGTCCATATCCAGACAGTCATCTTCTTCAGGGACATACCTGTATTGTCACATCTCAATATCTTGCTATAAATTTAGGACAATGCTGATGAAGCCTCGTGCCATCATTACTACCAAGACAAACCTAATTACCATCAGACAGTTTGTCATCTTGCCATCTACTTTTAGGCACATGAGAAGGGGAAAACCCCTGGGCCCTGCGCATTCTTGACATTCTTGTCACTGGATACCTGTTCATGGTGGCTGTGGACAAGAATACAGGGGAAAATTACAAGGAAATAATGACCTACAATAGTGGCATTTAAACAAGGAAGTACATGGTAAAGATGAGATGCAAAGAAGCAGGGTATCTTCCTAGAACTTCTTAGCTTTTACTGTACAGGGTTCAAGGGGAGAATGATGTTCCTAATATTAAAAAGGAATAGATACAGAGGATTCCTAAAATATGCAATGAAATAATGTCCTGTCTTGGCAAGAACTTAGCTTACATTCAATCTGTTGTCCTGGCAGAAGGCGCTAAAAAGAGAGTCCCAACCTCATCACCCCAGGGTTGTGTCAGAACTCCAGGGCAAAGTATTGTCTCCTGAATCCTTGCTCTCGGAAAGTCAATTGAGAAGGCCAGAACAGCACATTTCATACTTCTGATCCTTACTTTGGAAAGATCCACATTTTAAGCCATAGAAGATGAGGGGTAATTTAAAGACATTTGAGCTACAAGATATACTTCTATTCACCTTGAATATTTGATAAAGTATACTGTCAAATGAATGAAACTAATAGCATTTATTAGAACTGAAACAATTACAAAATTGCAAGTCATTTTCTAAAGAATAAAACTCTATTTAATACTAGTACTGTAAAATAAACAGAAAAATTATTTTTGTAAAATTTTCAAATGATGCAGGAATGTCTAGAGTGGAAATAAAACTTCCCCATACTTAGGGTTAGAATTAGAAAAAGAAGTATCAGGGATGCCTTTTGGAAATGTTAACTCAGTGACAGAACCAAACGATTTAGTTATCTGTTTGACAAGGGCAGTTTCCCAGCACTTGGTCCAACAGGGACCTAAAAACCCTGTCCTTTTATCAAATTTACTGGCTCAAAGTGACTGTTCAGAATAACCTGTTTGGCAACATTGGCTTCTCTGTTGCATAGTTATTCACTCCTAAACTTAACCTAAAAGGAAGGCTCCTTTAAGACTTTTCTCTGATGAGAGAATATCTATCACTTATTCAAAAAAAGACATATAATAAATAGCAACTTTAGACAGAAGACATCACTAGGTTTTCGGTCTAAAGTTGCTACTTATTATATGTCTTTTTTGAATAAGTGATAGATATTATCTCATCAGAGAAAAAGCTATTAAAATATTTATGCTAAACATTGCTTTCATTTCCTCTCTTCTCATCGCAAATCTATCTGTGAAGTCTAATATTCTTTTGCTATGGTGAGCTTGTTACCAAAGCAGTACCTAGTTTTATTTTTAGAGAAATAAGGACATGTGCTTAATACATGGAAATGAGGATTCACATAAAATACTGAAATTGAATAACAAAAAATTAAAGTGCTTTTTAGACTTGGGATCACATCATTAAAGGAAGTAATTGGAGTAAATAACTTTAAAGAGCAACTGCCCTGGCACGTATCTTGAAATGAGTATTGGAACTTTGGGAAGATTAAGAAGCACACTAACAAATTCTAGATTTAAAGTAGATGAACATTATTACATTTCGACATATCACCATTCCCCTTCCCACTAACTGCATAAACACTGGATATGCATTTGAAATATTATACGAAATGCTGCAAACATGTTCAACTGTCTGCCACATGCACACTTTGTAATCTACTAAAAGGAGACATGGGAAAACTTTAATGTACTTTTTGTCCTCAGAAATTATTTAAAACATTTCTGTCTTTTGCATTCACCAAGTCTCTGCTATATCCACTCTAAAACATTGAGAATGGCTTTCTTAACTTATCAAAAAAATGACAAGAAAGGGCTTGAATAATGTTTTAGTAATCTCTTTTACCTTTAAAGTTCATTTCAGAGTCTTCATGCAGGTTTTTAATATTATTCGGAAGAGGAGACAATCAGGCGGTGATCTGTCCCCATAGTAAATGGAAAGGATCGTGTGGAATGCTATATGTCCCTTGAGCTCCCCGATTGATTTGGTGCTCAGCCGGACAGAGCCCTGCATTTGAAAACACAGCTCATCCATGGAGCAATGAATCCACAAAGCTCTCAAAGAGGGACTTCTAGGTGGCTTTCTTCACTCTGGGGACCACAATTTTCATCTATTTGTCCTCCCACTGATATTTAAATGTAACAGTTACTTGAAGGGGTCCTTTAACTCCAAATTTGATAATGACCTCAAAATACACTGAGAATGAGAATATACTGGTGATGATCAAATGTCATATCTTTCTTGTACACACAGAAGCCTATATTGGAAAGGTTTTCTGCAGTATAGATGGTACTCTGATGGTGTCTGAATTGTCTTTTTATAATTATATTATTAATGCAATAATAATATTAGTGTTATATATTTCTATTGAACTTCCTCTCTTCTTTGTGTCTCAACATATGTTTTCTTTAATCTCCTGTGTCTCACCCTGTCTACTTGTGAAACCCCCAATGATTCGTCACAGTCATGATAAGAAAGTTATACCTTCTCTCTGAAGCTTTCTCTCCACTCTGAAAACATTCAGGTTTTCCACTCTCCTCCACTTATTTTGTTTGCTGATCCACAAAACTTTCTCCCTTATTAAGCTATTAAACCTTTGTGAGAGGGGGTTAAACCTTATGATCCTTTGATCAACACCTAAGCCTAGAAGACCTGGTCAATGCAATGGGTGAATATGTCCTGGCACTGAGAATTGGGCAAGGAGAGTGAGGCATTCCCTTCTGGTGCAAAATTTAAGGGATGCCAAAACACAGTATTCAGCATAGGTAATATTTCATGCAGTGTAAAAAATTGAAAATAATGAAAAAAATTGTGCTGGGCAAAACGTCAAAATTTGAAATAAGCAAATGACATATAAGTCATGTTAGAGCTTAAGAAAAATGGAAAAGTCACTAATACTACTTTTGTCTTTATTTGTTAATGTTGCTAAAGGAATATCTAGATTTCTAGAGAGCTATAAATGGAAGATTAGCTAAATAAATTGATAGGCCAGGAAGTGGAATATTAGAAAGCCAATAAAAAAATCTTTAAAATTAATTTTTCTATAATAGCATTCATGTTGTAGTCTAAACATATATAGTATGATCAAATTGTGAAAAGGATATGTGGGGTAAAAAAGTTGGGATGGTTATGTACAATTGTTAGCACTTGTTACGTCGAATCATAGCACCATAGAATTTTTCTCTCATTTTCTACTCTTCAGTGTTTTTCTTTCCTTCATATTGGGCTGGCATTTTCTTTTAAAAAATTCTCTTAAGAAACATTTGAAACTTATTGAACATTATAGCATGTCATCACTGTCCCTACTCTGAAGTTTAAATAAATTTTGGCACTTTACAAGAAGTTCTTTATATCTTACTCTCTTGCACATATAATATTTATATACACATAAATGTTGTGTGTCTGCATATGAACATATGCATGTGCATTTTACCAACTGGCTTTTCTCATGATATAATTTGTATTTACATTAGGAAACTAAAGTTTGTTTTTCATATCTACATCTTTATTACAACTGGAATTTAATTTTCCCTATGTAAACTGAGGTTGGGATTAATGCTATTATATCTATGTATGTGTGTTTGTACAGGTACATAGATAGATAGATATTGCTAGCTAATTTTCCTGTTCTTAATTCTCTTTCTGAAATGTATAAACATAATTTCATCTCTTTGATTCAAGGTATAAGATATCAATGTCAATAAAAATAAACTCATAAGGTCTGCGATTGGCTGGATATTTTGGATAGGTGATCTTTTTTAATGATACAGCATTTTCACTTCTATTACCAGTTCCTATAAGTTATTTACTTAAAATAAAGATTAAGGGCATAATTTTATCTAATGTTTTAGAAGAACCTATTGAAAAATTATATAATTTATCCTTTTGCTGATTATTGAGTTATAGAAAGGAATTTTCCTTTTCTAATCTGAAATATATAGTCAAAGAGGATATATAATAAATATTATTTCTTAATGAATAAGAATTATATGAAAACCTGAGCACCTAATAGCCACCATAAAAAATAGAACATCACAAGTTAACAGAAATCTATTATAATCAATATTGTGACTACTTCAACTGTCCCTTAATTTTCCTTACATATGATCACGGATGGATTTATGCTAAAAACATAGTTTAATTTAGATTCATAGAAACAAAATAATATTTTATTAATGGTTTTACCAGTATGCTTAAAAATTAAGGTTTATGTTCATTCACTGTTCAGGCATATAATGGTAGTTCATTTGTTTTTATTTCTCTAAAATATGTAATTGTTATTTAAAAACTGATATGCCTGTTTACCTATAGATGGATATTTGGCTTGTTTTCAATTATTTGTTTTTTTATTAAAAGCAATGTTGAAATGAACCAGTTTGTGCATGTTTTCTAGTGGAAAACTTTGAAGATATCTTTAAAATGGGACTGCTGAATTCCTGAATGCACATACTTTCAAATTGAATAGTTAATGCCAAATTGTTGTCTGAAGTATAAGCTCAATAAATTCCCACAAACAATGTATAAGAATTCCTGATTTCATCGCCTCATTAAGAATTGGCATTGTAAATGTCTTTGATTTTTGTTAATGTTATGTGGGAAGTTGTAACTTGCTATGGTTTTAACTTATTCTAACTTACTAATTCCCAACAGGGGTGACGAGTTTTCACATGCTTTCTAAAATTGGTACTTCTGTGAAATGTCTTTTCCTACTTTTATCTGGTCTCGCCCCAATTCATTTTTCACTCAGATTGATGATTTTTTTCCTTATTTATTTTAGTTTTAATAGATTTTGCATATTGATCTTTTTTGCATTAAAAATCTTAGAAAAAACTTTTCATTTTTGGATCTCCTTTTCCACTTTTAATGGTTGTCATGGTTAGGGGCATGTGTCAACTTGGCCAAGTTGTGGTAGCTGTTTATCTGATTGGGCAAGTACTGGTCTGTCTGTTGCAATGAGGACATTTCATAGGATTAGGTCATGATCACGTCAGCTGCATCCACAGCTGATTCCATTTGTAATCAGCCAAAGGGGAGTGTCTTCTACAATTAGTGATGCTAAATCTAATCACCGGACGCCTTTTAAGGAGGACTCAGAGGAGACAGGTCCCATTCCTGCTTCGGCTGGTGAGCCTTTTCTTCAGAGTTCATCCAGACCCTCCATCGGGGTTGTCAGCTTCACAGCCTGCCCTGTGGATTTTGGACTCTGCGTTCCTGCGGTCACATGAGACACTTTTATAAATTTTATATTTGCAAGTGTTCCCTGTTGATTCTGTTTCTCTAGAGAACCCTAACTACTACAATGGTATTTTGTCTATTTCCTATATTCCTTATTCCAAATGCCATGAGGTTATGGATTTCTTTTCTGTTTTATACACTGCTATACTCCCCAGCATCCAACATGTAATAGCCATAATCTGTCCAGTTGCTTTAAGGCTCTCTCATTACCTTAGCAATCATGTGCTTTAGCTATCAAGGGCTTAGTGGTAGCTTGATTCATTTTTTATCCTTCTTTGGAGTCATTACGCTTCTTATATACGAAAACTGTTGTTTCTGATAAATTAGACAATAAAAACTCACAAACCAAACCAAACCGAAAAGAAACCACACTAGCGATTACCTCTTTAAAGATGGCCTCCCACCTGTTCTTTATGTGTGCTTCTGCTGAGCCGTTACTAAGATACATGGTGAATGCTCTTATTCTGTCTTCTATGTTTCTATACTTTCTTTCACACTTTCCATATTTTTTTCTCTATTCTGTATTTTGGGTAATTGCTTCACTAATTCTCTCTTCATTCTGTGTCTAATCTGCATTGATTTCCTGGCTTCGTTTTTACACATTATATATATTTAATTATAGAACATCTCATTGATTACTTTTCAAACTTGCCTGATCATTCTAAATTGCTTCTTTTTCCTTTTTCACTCTATTTATATTCTCTCATTTAGAAAACAATATGTTAAAAACATGTATAATGTGTGATTATTCTGTGTCACATCATTTTCATGGTAGACTGTGTAGTTCTGATTCTGCTCCTTGTTCATTCTGCTGACAAAAGGGACATTTTTCCCTCATCTTTGTTGTTTGGCTTGAAATTGAAATGCACCCTAGAAAAGCCTTGTTCTTCTAATCCTGATTCAATATTGTATGGTGGGATCCTTTGATCAGATTGTTTCCTGGAGATATAATCCACTTAGTTGTGGGTGTGACCTTTTGATTAGATGGAGATGTGACTTTACTCATTCAAGGTGAGTCTTGATTAGTTTACTGGAGTCCTTTGGGAAAAGATACAGTTCTTAAGAGCCAAAAGATAGAACAGATAGTTAGACATGGATGTTGAGAGATGCAGAGCCAAGCAGATGTCAGTATGTGCCTTCCTTTGAGATACTAAGCAAGCTAAAACCCAGAGTTGTGTCCTGGAGGAGCTAAGTGAAGGCCCACAGATGCTTGGGGAGGAAACCACTGGCATCAGAACATGGAAGCAGAGGAACTGTGAGCAAGGACCAGAAGAAGCCACATACATGTTTTACTTTGTAAAAGCTACTGGAATACAATATACCAGAAATAGAATGGCTTTTAAAAAAGGAATTTAATAAATTACACATTTACAGTTCTAGTGCTGAGAAAATGTCCAAACTAAGGCACTCAGAGAAAGATACCTTAATTCAAGAAAGGCTGATGGATCTGGAATACCTCTGTTAGCTGGGAAGTCACGTAGGTGACATCTACTGGTCCCTTACTCTCAGGCTTTTTCACTCTCGGGCTTTATTACTCTCAAGTCTCTGTTACTGGGGGGTTCTTCACTTTGCTTCTCCAGGGCTGGCTTTCATCTCTTGGCTTCCTTTGGCCCTTCCCAGGTTTTGGCTTGTTTACCATCTCATGGGAAACCATATGGCTATGTCTGCTGGGCTTCAAGCATCTCCAAACATCTGTGACAGCTCTGCTCTCTCCAAAATGTTTCCTCTTTTAAAGGACTCCAGAAAATTAACCAAGACCCACCCTGAATGAGCAGAGTCACACCTTCTTCTAATCAAAATGTCACATGCACAATTGGGCGCATCACTATTCCCTGGTGATAATCTAATCAAAAGTTTCTGCCCTGTGGTATTGGATCAGGATTAAAAGAAATGCTGCCCCCACAAGATTGAATCAGAATTAAAACAGGGTTTTTCTAAGGTACATAATAGATTCAAACTGGCATACCATGGGACAAACATCAGCCTTTCTTAAGTTAAGGGACTTTTTTCTGGATGTCTTAGTTTGAATGTTTAATGGTCTTAGAACTGTAAACTTGTAACTTAATAAATTCCCTTTATAAAAGCCATTCCATTTCTGGTATGTTGCATTCTGACAGCATTAACAAATCAAAACAGTGTCATATTATTTTCACATTGCTCATTCCTCATATTTTACCTATGGAAATTCATATCAAAGAATTTTTTTCTAATTTTTTAAAGTTATTTTTTTCTATTATGTTTTTTATGTACCATATAGCAGAGTTCATGGGGATTGTACACATTACAACTAAACAATCATACTTCTATTAGGTCAGAGTTGGTTCACCAGTCTGCACATAAATGGTTAAAACAATTATCCTTATCACTGGGCAGAAGGAAATATTCAGTTAGGCCTAGCAGTGGTTGGAGGCACTACAGTTACCCAAAGTTAATGGTTTAGCACTCTGAAATCAGGCCAGACCATGAGCACATCACTAAGTTTTACTTTGTGCTTCTTCTTGTGGCCAATTTAATTGAAGAATTTCATAGTGTCTTTTTTTTCCTAATGATTTTTTTATTGAGATACAATCATTCAAAATGTATAGTCACTCACAGTATCATCATATAGCTATGCTAGTCATCATTATAATATATTTTTAAACATTTTGATTACTCCCAAAACAATAAAAATAAAAGTAAAAAAGAACACTCAACACATCTCACTACCCATTTCCCATTTTGCTTATTTATTTTTCGCGTTTTTTTTTAAATCATCTTTCCATATACCAGATAAAGGGAGTATCAGTCATAGGTTTTCACACTCACACTTTCTCACCTTAAAAGCTCTATAGTTATTCAATCATTTTCATGATTCAAAACTATTGATTACAGTTCAACTGTAACTACTTCAGTAATTCAAAAACTGAAAAGGGATATCTACATACTGCATAAGAATAATCTCCAGAAAGACCTCTTGATTCTATTTGAAATCTCTCAGCCACTGAAACTATTTTGTTTCATTTATCTTCCCCCTTTTGGTCAAGAAGACTTGATGATGACAAGGCCAGATTCATCCCTCGGAGTCATGTCCCATGTTGCCAGGGAGATTGACACTTCTGGGAGTGATGTCAGTGAGAGAGGGCAGTGAGTTCACCTGCCAAGTTGCCTTAGAGAGAGAGGCCACATCTGAGCAACAAAAGAGGTTCTCTGGGGTGACTCTTAGACATAATCATAAGTAGGCTTAGCTTTTGCTTTACAAGAATAAATTTCGTAAGGGCAAGCCCCAGGATTGAGAGCCTGTCCTATTAAGTTGACAGTCCCTAATGCTTGCAAGAATATAGGTCTTTCCCAGGAAAGTTTACTATTTCCATCTTTTTGCCATCTCCTCAAGGGAACATTGCAAATAGTTTTTAATCTTCTGGGATCTATCAGGGCATGATATCAACCTGTACAAACCAACCAGATCACACTCCCTATTCATGTTTCCATGTAATTATGATGTTCAAATAAGCTGACAAGTTAGATTAGATAATCTGCTAATGAAAATATAAATTTTGCACCAAATAAACACTCCTTTTTTTGGTCTTGCACAAAAGTTGAGTTTTAAAATACAGTTAATATCATCCTTTACCCTTAATCTTCTTTACTTTAGCCCTATATAGATCAGCTTCATTCTTATCTCTAACTGAAGTCTGATCACTTTTTCAGTGTTTTTAACAGTTGCTATATGGATAATGCTGACTTTTATATATGAAGAACTTTAGTTCTGAACCTCAGGTATCACAAAAATACCCCAAATTCCATGGAATGACCAGGTTATGCACAAAAAGCTCAGCATCTCAGAATTTAGAAATTACAGTTAAAACTCCGTAACAGATGTGACTGCTGTTAGAGCTTACACTCTAGGAACCATTACAATACGCCTTTACCTGATAACCTTTACTCTCAAATTCAATTCTCAGAGATTGCATATTAGAGTTAGCCCATAAAAGTGAGGTGGCATAATACTTGTCTTTTCGTTTCTGGCCTGTTTCACTCAACCTATTTTCTTAAGGTTCAATTCTCCTAGTCACATGTCTCACGACTTTATTCCTTCTTGCAGCCGCTTAATAGTCCATTGTATGTATACATGACAGTTCCCCTTTCCAGTCTTCTTCTGGTATCATTCATGCCCCAACTCTTCTCCTTCAACCATACTCACACTTAACTTTTTCAATGTTCCATCAGATAATATTGTGCTATTCTTTTCTGGGTCTTTACAATCAGTCCTGGTTGAACATTTTGTACTCCTTCAGCATCAAATGCCCAATATCTACCCCCTTTCTATCTCCTTTTTAATGTATGTTTTGAATAAAAGCACTCAGACTCAAAGTTAAAAATATCTCATTCATATGAACTATACTTCAGAGAGAAAGGAGAGTTCTCAATAACTATGGTCGAAAGGAGGCCCTCTGTGCTGGAGATGAGCACCCTACTGACAGGTCACAAAGAGAGCGGTCATGTCACCTGACAGGGGAGGGAAGAATGGACGATGCAGTTCATGGTTTGCCAACTTCAATAAAATGCTATTTTTAGGGAATACTGAGAACATATGTTTGAATGAGTTCTCAGTATTTATCCAATACAATACTCATGGATAAATTACAGCATTTTCCTAGGAAAGTAAAACATTAATGACATTTAAATGGTCACAGTTTTTGTCCATGGTATGAAACCTTAAGGATGACTTTGTTACTTCAGAGTTTCAACCTTTGGAATACAAGACATAAAACCTGACTCTCCAGTCAGGCAGAATGCCAGAGGTACAGGTGCCTTTCCTGTGTTTTCCAAATAATGTTGAGTCAAAAGCAAACAGTGCTGGCAGACTGAGTGTGTAACTATTCTCTATTACTTTATCTCCTACCTCATTCAGTCAGTATGTCAATAAATATGTATGCAGCTACCACAAAGGGCATTGTCTGTTTGAAGTTCTAAGATTTTCAGAGCATTTTAAAATACTATTCCAGCCTTTAAGAATATTAAAATCCAAGAAAAAGAAAGAGTTATAAATAAACACATCTGTATTTTAGCTATAATCATTTATGATGACAAACTGCAATCTCACATTTGGAAGGCACCTTCATGGTTTTATAATCCAGCAATTTCCAAAATGTATGGTTTGTGATGTACTAATCCCAGAAGGCATAGAAGAGGACCTTTTGCCTGGAGAAAATAAAATAATGGACTATATTATGGTGATTATCTAAATATTCCTTTGAATGTATATATGTGTATTTTGCAGTCATCATTACATTTTCTGATAGGGAGATACATACACACATATACACACTATTCTATGTTATGTGCTTAATTTAAAAAGTTTGAATGCCACATATATAATTATCTTTCCATCTGCATTTCTAATTGCTTTATAAAGCATCACGAAGACATAATAAAAATTTTCCATGGGCCAATGCATCACTACTTCTTACCTTTAGAAAACTAGTTACTAGTGACTCTGTAACTAGTCCAAATCCTATCTCACTTCCTCAGCACCATGGCAACTTTGAAAAACAGAAGTTTTCTAGCCAGTAAAGCAAGAAAGACTGGGTTGAAAGCTCCTTAAAAAGCCTCATTCACACTGTCTTCATTACAGCTCTCTGTACAGCTGGAGATGAGCCCCTTAGTGACAGGTCACAAAGAGAGCGGTCATGTCACCTGACAGGGGAGGGAAGAATGGACCATGCAGTCATGGTTTGCCAACTTCAATAAAATGCTATTTTTAGGGAATACTGAGAACATATGTTTGAATGTTCAGTATTTATCCAATACAATACTCATGGATAAATTACAGCATTTTCCTAGGAAAGTAAAACATTGATGACATTTAAATGGTCACAGTCTTTGTCCATGGTATGAAACTATTTGCAGAGCACTGTCATTATTTAACCTTACTCTAAGCTCCTTCAGTAAGAAGAGGCCTACCTTCATGGTATTTATTGAAATAAATCAGCAGCAACTGTGTAAACTATATCTTCCCACTACTGTAATGCCAACTGCAAACAAGAGCTTAGTCAAAACCTTGAGAAGAAGGACTGGAGAAAGAGATGCCCCTATGAGGCTGCAGTAAACACTGAATGCCATATGAGGGGTGGAATGCACGGTCAGGATAGAAATGAGGGACCCTGATCTCTCACATATGGCTGGGCTTGAGGCTTCAGGCAAGCAGGAAGTAAAGGGTAAGATAGTTGTAAACTGAATGTTTATGGCATGCCACTACACATAAATAGAACCTCTTGGCTAAGAGTGCAAAACATATTGGTTCAAGATATTTAAGGAAATCTTGGATTGCTCATTATCTGACCAACCAAGAAGAGACTTCAGTAACCACAAATGATAGGAAATACAGACTTTATAAAATTAATCCAGGAAAGTGACTAAATTAGCAAGCAGCAACAACAAAAAACACAAAAACTCCATGGAGAGGGAAGATTCTGATTTCCAGAGTTGCCACTTTATATAACCTAAAAGATACACTTTTCATCAATCAGTTATGAGCCAGGCAAAGAAATAAAAAGAAACGAAAAGAGAGAGAATATGAAATAAACTATATTTGAGAAACATTGATCTATACTTCAATAAGCTTAATAAACTCCAAATAGGATAAAATCAAAGAAAGCCACAACTGTTACATCATAGTCAATTCTTTGAAAAGCCATAGACAAACAGAATTATAAAAGCAGTAAAAGAAAATTAACTTATTGCATACAAAGTATTTTCAAAAAGGTTGGTAACTCACTTCTCATCAGCGATCATAAAGTCCAGAGATAGGGGGATGACATATACAAAATGTTGGAAAAACAACTAACAAACATATATTGCCAATTAAGTATTCTATATACAGAAAAACTAACTTTTAGAAATGAAGGGCAAATTAAGATATTCTCAGGAAAAACAAAAACAAAAGAAAAAATTTAATGCTAACAGATCCACCTTCCAAGAAATATAAAATAAGTCCTTTAGGCTGAAAAGATAGGATACTAGAAGATAGCTTGGATCCATACAAAGAAATAAAGAATATCAGAAAAGAAAATTATAAAGGTACATATAGAAGATTGTATAAAATATATTTAAATCCTTTCTTATCCTAACTGATTTAAAGGACAGTACATAATTCAGTAATTACAAAAATAAGCTTATAGTTGTAGTTTGTGTGACAATAGCATAAAGGAGTGTGGAGGGATTGAACTGTATTGGAAAAAGGTTTCTCTATACCATTGATGTAAACTAGCATTAAGCTCAACCATGTTTTCTTTTTTTTAAAATTAAGATGTTAATTTTAATCCCCAAGTGAAAACTAAGAAAATAACTTTTAAAATACAGTAAAAGAAACAAGAGGATAATTAAGTAGTACACTAGAAATATTTCTTCAACACAGTGAAGGCAATATTGGAGGAAAATTGTGATATAAACCTAAGACATGTAGAAAATGAATAGCTAATGACATGTATAAATCCTATTTTAGCAGTATTTACATTACTGTGATGAATTAAATACTCCATGGTATAGGTAAAATATAAAACACAGTAACAAGTGTGATTTGTCAACATTTTTAAATCAATGTTAGCCACCATATTGCTAGATTAAATAGGCCAAAAATTGATAGGCAAGTAAAAGAAATAAAATAATTCAGATTGGAAAACAAGAAGTAAAACTGTATCAATTAATAGGTGATATGATCTTATATATAGAAAATCCAATTCCCTAAAAAGCTATTAGAACAAATAACAATAAACATGTTCCTCAACTTTGTAGTCTGAAAGGTCAATATACAAAAACTGGCTGAGCTCCTCTATACCAGAAATGAACAATCCAAAACTGAATTTAACTAAAGCAATTCAAATTAAATTATTATTAAAATGAATAAAATACTTATTATATATAATACTATACATAATATTCATTATATATGACAACACAAGTGCAAGACTTGCACTCTGAAAACCATTTATTTAACCTTGCTGAAAGATATCACGCAATACCTTGATAATGGAAAGATACCATGTTCATGGATTATAAATCTTAATATTGTTTAGATGGCAATACTATTCCAATATATACAGATCCAATGTAATCCCTATCAACATCTAATCTGATATTATTGCTGAAATGATAAGCAAACCACAAAATTCACATGAAAATTCAAGTGACCCAGAATAGCCAAAACAAGTTTGAAAGGAAGAAAAAAACTTGGAAGAGTTACACTATTTCAAAACTTACTACAAATCCACAGTCATTATAACAGTATGGGATTTGCTTAATGATAGACATATAGAACAATGGAATAAAATTAAGAGTTCAGAAATAAACCAATAAAATTAAGTTCAATTGATTGTTCACAAATGTGTCAAGACAATTCAATGGGTAAATAATCCTTTGATCAGTAATGCTGAGATAACAAGATACCCAAAAATGAAGTTGAATCCCCATCTGACTCCATAAACAAAAATTAACTCTGAATGGATCTGATACAAAAAAGTAAGAGCTAAAGCTATAGTACAATTAGCAGAATACATAGGAGTAAGTTTTTAGAGTCTTCGGTTAAACAATTATTTCTTCGATATGACACCAAAACCACAAGGAACAAGGAGAAAAATAAGTAAATTGGACTTCCTCAAAATTAAAAACTTTTGTGTTACAAATGATACCATGAAGAAAGTGAAAAGACAGTCCACAGAATGTGAATTATCTTCTGATTCAACAATTCCACCCAAGAAACATGAAAACATACGTAGCACAAAAACCTGTGCATGAATTTTCATAGCAGCAATATGTATAACAACTAAAATTGGAAACAACTCAAATGTCCATCAGCTGATAAGTGGTATATCCACACAATGAAATATTATTTGGTCATAAAAAGAATGAAATACTAATATATATTACATCATGGTTGAACCACTAAAATATTATACTATTTGAAAAAAGTTAGATACAAAATAATATATTGCATCATTTCATTTTTATGGAAAGTCCAGAATAGGAAAATCTACAGAGAAAGAAAGATGGAAGTGACTGCTAGCAGATCCAAGGTTTCATTTTGGGCTAATGAACATGTCCTAAAATTAGATCGTAGTGATGGTTGCACAACTATGTGAATATACTAATAACAAGAAATAGCGCACTCTAAGTAACTGAATTTTATGATATATGAATTAAATTACAATACAGTTGTTCAACAAGAACAACAAAAAACAAACAAGAAAACAGAGAAACCAGCACCATTTGGAGGAATTCATTAGTAGCAGCAAATTGCCAGATTTCAGTAACTTACATTTAATTTCTAAGTGTGAGGACTTCAAACCTCAGTTCTCTCTAACAGGTTAATTCTGCTGTTGTTGGAAGAGAGTTTTAAGTCCCTGGAGTCAGCAAGAATAGGGGTAAATTTTCTGTCTGTCTGACAAATTAACTCTATCAAGAGACCTCATTTCTTTCCCCCCTCTAGTGTTAAGGCTGGCCCTGGAAACATTACTTTTAGAAATGTCTGTAATAAATATTGTAATTCTACTGAAGACATGGCTGCTTCTATGTGATCCAAGTTATTTACCGATTCTACACTAGTGTGAGCTAAGAGCTGAGACATGTGTGCATAGTTTGCTATGAGAAACTTCCTTCGGTCTGTCAGGTTGAATGTTAAAGAGTTTAACATCTGCTAAATACAGTGGGGGGAAATATATATCTACTTACATCTTTATTTTCAAAGGGAAACTCAAATTTAAAGAGGTGATTTTTAAACCTAGTCCCTGGGATTTCATTGTTGTAAATATATGGGACAATGTGGATAGTTGAAAGGACCAAAAAAAAATTATGTTCTGCTTGTCCTTTATTTAACCTCAGTATGGCCAATACTGCCTTCCTTTCCAATTCTATTTTTAATTTCTGTTCCCAAATCTATTTGTTTCTAATGACTGTTGTAAAGTGACTTTTTGGGCAGCTGATTGGTTCTGGAGACTAAGGGGAAGATGCACCAGAAATAGGGCACTTCATGGAGTGTCACTGGAAAGTCTACCCCCCACCCCATGGCTGGGAGCCAGGAGACTTCTATGGAGCCTGTGTTAAGCAAATCTAACTGTGTATTGGATTTAAAAACCCAACAAGATTTTCCTCATAAACTAAGATGAAACAAGAACTTAAACTAAGAACTCTAAGATTTTCCTCATAAACTAAGACAAAACAAGAACTTAAACACAAACTAAGACGCAAAAAGAACTTCTTAAGTATTCATCCCAAATGTAGGCCTCATAGCTGATATCAGAGGAGCCCTACAGGGAGACTATAAGGAGAAGGAGATTTGGTGGGCAGCTTTGATATTCCCAAACCACAGCTACTGGACCCTAACAGTAAGGCAAGTGCTATTCTTGCTGTGAGTGAGTGCTTTAAAGAGTGCAACGCTGAGTCTACTCTGTTTCTGATATAAGGCTGAGAGCTGAGCAGAAGGAATACTGTGTAGAGGATCAGGGGAGGGTGTGATTGTAAGCCTTTCCTTCAGGGTTTGGATTTCAGCCTAAAAACAGGCTTAAAGTAGACCAACCCATACAAAGTAAGGCTAAATGTGGAATAATAGGCCAGGATCAATGTCTTAGAAATGTATTTCATAAGCTTTATGTCTTATCCATTCTTTTCATTTTAGCTCTTTATTTTCTGTTCCTGGGTAAAAAGCAAAAATATCCTTACATTAATTGAGCCAGGTAAGTGAATATGGAAGTCATCTTTATGTTTATGGCGGGCAGACAGTGGAATATATAACATCTTGAACTCAGCTTGAGGGGTACACATCCCAAGCCATAGGGTAGGGAGTGGCCCCTGGCAGAAGAGAAAGAGAGCACGAGTGTTTCTAAGATGTGCTACAAAATCAGAGAGACCTGTGAATGGACTTTGGGTGAGACCTTGCCTTGTGTATCCACACAGTGAATTGGATTAGAAATGGGATTGGAAATCGCCAACTCTAAACCGCTCATTTGACAATTAAGTCTTCATGTTTGTCCAAGTCATATCATTTAATGGCATTTTTAGTGCCTTTTAGTTATCTGAACCTTAATTCAAAAGTATGAGAAGCATATCACAGCTTTCAAGTATCTTGCTCTTTAGTGCTTAAGGGTTGGGCTCCAAGAATGGGGAAGACCTGGTGTCAAACCAGCAGCATCCCAGAAATGCCTACAGTGTCTGACCCTTCAGGTCGATGCTGCTACACCCTCTAAATTAGGATAGTGCCTAATTAACAGCAGATTTGCCTTTCTTAACCCCTATTCCAAGGCAGAGCAAGCACTCTAGTTTTTCCATTCCATAACCACACCCTGAAACATGTGCAAGCACACACTCACACACACTCACATACATGCTTTACCACTGTGTTTTCCCAGGGCTTTGGTGTATGGCTAGCTGAAAGAAGGAGAGGAGGCTCCTCTAGATGCCTCAAAAATGGAGGTGGGGGAACTTGCCTTTCTGAACCAGATAAAAGGCAGTAAGAAAAGGAAAATGGAGGGACAGACTGATGCTTTTTTCCTAGGACAGGGCACAAGAAGTACACTGATCGTTTTCTCCAATCACATTTTTTGCCTTGTGGCTAATAAAAATTCTTCTCAGGAACATTGAATGTTAAATTCTAATTTTCAATTTTGCTATGAGACTTTTGTATTTTTCTGTATCTACATACTATTTTATAAACAAGCTGGGTGAGCCTGTGTCAAAATTGCAAGTCAGATAGCATTTAAAAACAGAGAATCAAGATGAATGCTTTTAAATGAAGAGTGTCCATACTGCATCTCAATGAGCTAAAATTTGACGTCTATGAAAGTGAGGATACTGGTTAATTTCAACCAACAGACAATGATCTCAATCAATGACACACAGAATCTGATTCTTCAAAATCACCGGTAAGGGAAAATTATATTAAAGGGCCTGATACCACCTTTGCTACTATTATATCTGTTTCTATGGGAGCACTAGAGCGACCAAAAGTCTTCTCTATGTTTCCATGGATAAGGTGGCTTCTACCATTTTTTCTGAGTATTTGCTCACTCAAATCTGTAAGCAAGAAGAAAAAGTTTCTCTACAGAGTAATATTTCAAATGCTAATTCTTCTGCAATAACTAACTTTTCTTACTGAATTGTCAACAAACTTTGGACAATCTCTCTTCTTACATGCAGCAACAATATTTACATGGGCTGGTAAGGAGAAAGCAGTGCTATGACCCAGCAATCTGATTAGGCTGGTGCCCCAAGAGCAAGCGGTACAATTAAATGTCAAAGAATCAAAATCTGTGGTAACACAGATGCGCAATAAAAGCACATGATAACCAATGTGAGGGTGGGAGAAGGGGAAAAACAGAGGTGCTCTAAGTGTTTAGTTGTGCAGTAGTTCATGGTGGCATTCCTGCAAAAGAGGGTTGAGATCCAAGGAGGTGGGCAATGAAGAGCTAATATTTCATTGGCACAGATTTCCTGTTTGGAGTGATGGAAAAAATTTGGTAATAGTTGATGGTGATAATAGTGGTGGTGCTGGGAGCACAACATTGTGAATGTAAATTGTAAAATTGGACAGTGGTTAAAATGAGAAGTTCAAAGTTGAGTATATGCTGCCAGTATAAAAATTAGAAAGACCCTGTAGAACCATACAATATAAAGAGTGAGCCTTAAATACAGTACAGGCTATAGTCAATAATACAATTATCAATATATTGCTTCATCAATTGTAAAAAAGTTACTGCAGTAATGCCATATTTCAGAATGGGGAAACTGTGTGTGTAGGTGGTGGAGGGGGTATATGGGAACTCTGTATTTTCTTCATGATTTTTACATAAACCTACAACTGCTTTAATAAAAAAAAATTAAATGATACATAATATTGTAGGGAGGGGATGCTACCCATCAAAATGAATTATATATGACATTGGGGTGCCATCCAGAGAGCTATAGTGTTAGTGTTCTTCAGAATGATGTCTCTTCAGGTGTCTATTTGATAACAGGAAGAAAATATAGACTTTTTTTGTATGCTGTATGGTGGGTCACAATTCATTAATTTTCCCTCTGAGTATCCCATTATTGCAGTACCATTTGTTGAATTTTTGTTTGCCGGTTTGTTTGTTTGTTTTGCTTGTTTGTTTTTCTTCTTTGAGAGGAAGCTCACGGGCCAGGAATTGAACCTGAGACTCCCACACGGCAGGTGAGAATTCTTCCACTGAACTACCCTTGCACCCTTAGACTTCTTTGAATGTCCACTTTTCAAATCTTTCTTTCAAAATTTATTATCTGTTTATTTCTTTCTTAAGTTATTTTATTGATGTATAATTGTGTGCAATAAAAATAATATTTAAAAAACATTTATTTACTAACACTCTACATGCTCCATTCAAAAATTTCCCCTTCTTTATTTCTCCTTCTCCTGGAACCTCAAAGAGCCTACTTTGTCTCTGCAAAATTTCTATTGCTAGATATTTAGTATAAGAGAGAAGATGATATTTATCCATATGTGCCTTGCTTATTCCACTCAGCATAATATTTTCAAGGTTCATTCATGTTGCAGCATGTTTCAGAGTTTCATTCCCACGTACGATCAAATAGTGCTTGTTGCATATAAATACCACATTTAAAACAACCTATTTTAAATCCACCTTTAGTGTTAAGGAATACATTATCAAAATCAACATGTACAATATTTTCATCAATCCAAAGATGTCCCTATTTCATCTTTCCAGTCAGTATCAGTTCCTCACTAAATACCAGTTAATCATTTTTCTGCTTAGAAACTACAGAATAGGTTCGCCTTTTCCACAATTTAATGTAAGAGGAATTAAACAATTGTGTGCTCTTTTTGTTTAGCTTCTTTCTCTCAGAGTCATGTTTTGAGATTCACCCATGTTGTGTGTAGTAATAGCTTGTTTATTTTTTTGTTTAATAGTATACAATTGCATATATATACTTTTTTTTTTTTTTTGGCATGGGCAGGCTCTGGGAATCGAACCCAGGTCTCCAGCATGGCAGGCAAGAATGCTGCAACTGAGCCACCATTGCCCGCCCATATAGAATACACAATATAGAGTTGAAACTGTATTTGTAGACATTATTAAATCATATTATATGAAACAAAACTTGTTTATCCATTGACAATAATTATCCATTATTGGATAATTGTATTGTTTTTAATCATTGGCTATTGTGTATAAACTGGTTGTTTAAATGTCCTCGTTCTCTGTGTGCCACTTAGGACTGGGAAGGATGGGTACATGTTTAATTTTTTTTAGAAATTTTCAAACTCTTTTTTCTAAAGTGACTATACTATTACACATGCCCACCAGCAATTAGTGAGAGTTCCACTTGTTCCACAACCTCACCAACACTTATTTCCAGTCTCTTAAAATTCAGGCATTATGGTGAGTGTGCAGGGTATCTCACTGGTAAAGTCCAAGTTATTTTCTCTTTTATGGTATATGCTTTCTGTATCTTTTCTAAAAAATAATTGCATAATCCAACATTACAAATATTTTCTGGATGATTAATGGCTACTGGACAGTGCTTACTTTGGGGGAAGTCAGGTGGTATAATAAGTTGGAGGTGGTGTTAGTTATTGTGAATAGCTCCTCACTATAATTTGCTTACGTTTTTACCAACTTAGTGATACTTCTTTTTTCTTTAACAGAGAAGTTGTGGATTTACAGAAGCATAATGCATAAAATACAGGATTCCCAAATACTGATCTATCATTAACATTTGCACTGGTGTGGAATATTTGTTACAATTGGTTACAGCACATTTTTTTAAATTGTATTCTTAACTATAGTCCTTGATTTAACTTAGGACTCACTGTGTAGTGTAGCTCCATGGACTTTTAAAAATGTTTTCTTTGTTACCATACATACAATCTAAACTTTCTCTCTTTTCATCATATATATATTTCACTTTTATTAATTATGCTCACAATGTTGTACTACCACCACGTAAAATCCATGGACAAATCCATGATCAAAACCTTTCGATCATCCCAAATATGAACCCTGTATATTTACAGCCTTAACTTCCCATTCCTTATCATCACCCCATCCTCTGGTAACCTTTATTCTGGATTCTGCTTCTATGAGTTTGCTTATTATATTTAGTTCAAATCAATGAGAGCATACAATATCTGTCCTTTTCTGTCTGGCTTATTTCACTTAACATGATGCCTTCCAAGTTCATCCATGTTGGTGCATGTATCAGGACTTCATCCCTTTTTATAGCTGAATATTATTTCCATTGTATATTTATACCACATTTTATTTATCCATTCATTGGTTGATGGACACTTGGGTTGCTTTTATCTATGGGAATTGTGAATAACACTGTTATAAATATTGGTGTGCAAATATCTGTTCAAATTCTTGTTTTCAATTACTTTGGGTATATACCTAGTAGTGGGATTGACAGGTCATGTGGTAGTTCTGTACTTAGCTTTCTAAGGAAACACTAAACTGGGCTCCACTATGGTTGCAGCATTTTACATTGTCACCAGCTGTTGATGCATGCCTCCTTCTCTGCATCGTCTCCAACATTGTAGTTTTCCATGTTTTTTTTTTTTTTTTTAAACAGCAGCCTTCTAATGGGTGTGAAGTGGTATCACATTGTAGTTTTAATTTGTATTTCTTTGATTGCTAATGGTGTTGAGCACCTTTTCATGTACATTCTGGCTATGTGTATATCTTCTTTGGAGAGATGTCTATTCAAATCTTTTGCCCATTTTTCAAATTGGGTGGTCTTTTTGTTATTAAGTTGAATATATTTTTTATATTTTCTGGATAGTAAACATTTATTGGATATGTAGCCTCAGAATATTTTCTCCCATTGTGTAGGTTGTCATTTCACTCTCATGATAAATGCACCTCCTTTGAGGTGCAAAAGATTTTAATTTTGATTAGGCACAAGTTATCTATTTTTCCTTTTGTTGCTTGTGGTTTGGGTGTCAAGTATAAGAAACCATTGCCTAACATAAGGTCCTGGATATGTTTCCCTAAGATTTCTTCAATGAGTTTGATAGTTTGGATTCTTATATGTAGGTCTTTGATCCATTTGAACTATTTTTGTGTAAGCTGTGACATAGAGGACTTCCTTTTTTTTGTTTATTTGGTTTTTTGTTTGTTTTTGCAAATGGATATCTGGTTTTCCCAGCACCATTTGTTGAAGAGGCTATTCTTTCCCAATTGAGTGATCTTCTCTCTTTGCCAAAAATCAGCTGACCAAAAATATGAGGTTGATTTCTAAGTTCTCAATTTGATTCCACTTGTCCTACATGTCTGTACTTGTGCCAGTACCATGCTGTTTTAATTACTGTAACTATTTTGTAATAAGTGATAAGATTGGTAAGTGTGAGTCCTCTAACTTTATTCTTCTTTTTCAAGATGGTTTTAGCTTTTTGGAGCCTCTTACTCTCCTATACACTAATGATATCAGTTAAAAATTTTGTGTTTTAATGAAATATAATTGATTAATATTTTCATTTATTACTGATGATTTGTTTTCTGTTTAAGAAACCTACCCAATATCATATAAATATATCCTTTTATGTTATCTTTTATAATCATACTTATAATACCTTTCTCATGTAGATTTCCAAAGCATCTGGAATTTATGTGATGTGAACTAAAGATCATTTAATTTTCTTCCCACATTGATATCCATGGACCCAGAAGCATATATGGAAAAAAAAAATCTTTATACCTGTTCTGAAATGCCATCTTTATCATGAACAACTGTCCATACTTAAGCAGGTCTATTTTTGGGCCATCCATTCTGTTCTGTTAGAGTATTTGTCAACCTTGTAGCCAATACCATCATTTATTATAGCTTTACAAAACTCTTGATCATTAGTAAATAAAGCTTTCCCACCCTGTTCTTCGTTTTCATCAAGATTGCCCAGGCTTTCATTTGAATTTTACATTTCTATGAAATCTTGGAATTACCTTGTCTATTTCTACTAATAGAGACCTATTGATATTTTAATTTATATTGTATTTAATTTATAAATTAGTTTGAAAAAACAAAGAGAGAGTTTTTGAAATTTCTTTAACATTTATTTTTAGATTTCTAATATTTTATGTTTGTATAAATTGCATACTTTTAATTTATTTTTAGCTATGATGAAAATGTAGAAATGGTATTGAATTTGTATATTGAGCTTGTAACACACAGTCTTGCTAAACTCACACATTAATTCCAAAACCACTCTCATGTCATCTATGAAAAATGAGAGGCTCATTTAATTCTTAAAGTTTGTATTAACTGTGTAATTTTCTGTCTTATTGTTCTGGCTGGTATCTGAAATGCAATTTTGAATAGAAGTATTGGTTGCAGTCCTCCATGTCTCATTCCTAATTTCAAAGGAAATATTTTCAACATCTCACCAGTATGATATTTGCTATGTATTCTTTATTAATTGACCATCCTCTGCACTAAATAAAGAAAGTGTCTCCTACTGTTACTTTTCTTTACTGAGGTGTGTTTTGTTTTTCTTTTAAATTAGCTTTAATGGATGCTCTATTGTGTTATATTATGTTACATTATGTTTTATGTTATGTTAACAGATAGTTTCACTGTTGAACTGTACAAGTACTTATGTTAGAAATAAAGCCAAACTTATACAAACACTCTAAGAATAGAAAACGAAGGACTGGAAAGTTTTGCCAACTGGATTTATGCGATCAGCATATCTTTTTACCAAAAATTTACAAGAAGAGGAAATTGCAGGCTGTGCTGGTTTGAAAGGATGTATGTCCCCTAGAAAAGTCATGTTTTAATTTAAATCCCATTTCATAAAGGCAGAATAATCCCTATTCAATACTGTATGTTTGAAACTGTAATCAGATCACCTCCCTGGAGATGTGATTTAATCAAGAGAGGTTGTTAAACTGGATTAGGTGATGACATGTCTTCACCCATTTGGGAGGATCTTGATAAGTTTCTAGAGTCCTGTAAAAGAGGAAACATTTTGGAGAGTGAAGGAGATTCGGAGAGAGCAGAGAATGCTGCAGCACCACCAAGCAGAGAGTCCACGAGCCAGAGACCTTTGGAGATGAAGAAGGAAAATGCCTCCCAGGGAGCTTCATGAAGCAGGAAGCCACGAGAAGAAGCTAGCTGATGAGGCCATGTTTGCCACGTGTCCTTCCAGCTGAGAGAGGAACCCTGATGGCATTCACCGTGTGCCTTTCCAGATGAGAGAGAAACTCTGACTGTGTTCTCCATGTGCCTTCTCACTTGAGAGAGGAACCCTGAACTTTATAGGCCTTCTTGAACCAAGATATCTTTCCCTGGATGCCTTTGATTGGACATTTCTATAGTCTTGTTTTAATTGGGACATTTTCTTGGCCTTAAAACTGTAAACTAGCAACTTATTAAATCCCCCTCTTTAAAAGCCATTCCATTCCTGGTATATTGCATTCCGGCAGCTAGCAAACTAGAATGCAGGCCAACTTCATTCATGAATATAGATGCAAAATTTATAAACAATCACAAACCAAATGGAGCTATGAATAATAAGTTAATATACCATGATGCTATTGCACTTTAAACAATATACTGTCTCTCCCTGATAGCTCTTAAAGCTTTTTCTTTGTTCTCTACCTTCCATTGATGTCTGCTATGAATATTTTCACCATCTTCAGAGCTATCTGAAATGTTCCCTGACAAGAAGATGTAGTTTCATATGCCATGTGCTCTGTGGTCTGTGGTACTTCATTGAATGCTTGGTTAATTATTTATCTCTCCCGCAGACTATAAATTCAAAGAAGGGACCCTGTTAGCCGTCTTATTCACCATCTATCAAATACTTGACAGTAACTGGAACTATATTAAAATATAGAAAACAAAACAAGGCAAAAAAACCTGGAAAACAATTAAAAACTTGTTGAGTAAAGAAATGAAGATGCCTTAAAAATTGCTTGAGTAATTCTAGACAAGTCACTTCCTTACAGTTATGGCCAGAAGGCAGGAAACTATTTTCACCTACATATTATTCTCCCTGGTTGGTACACAGAGAAACTGGAGATTGTCAAGGCACTAAATTGTGTTCATCAGAATCTTTGCAAAGGCAGAAACCATGCAGTGTCAAGTGATGTAATGGAAAATTCCTCTTTTCTATCCCCTTTCCTTCATCTCACTTTCTACCTTGGCTCTGCGAACACCTGTTCCAGACCCAAATTCTTTAAAGGATTTTAAAGAAAGTTCTCCTTTGGATATACCTGCAGTCTGCTTCTCAGGAACATCTAAATGACAAAGTTCTGTGCCTGCCTGACAATTTTAATCCAATCTGAGTAAATATACATTTTAGAACAGACTATTGCTTATTTACATATATCTTTTTAGTATTACCAGTGTTCTGTCTTCTTTCCTGCCACCTTCCCCTCTTAGTTTTTGTTCTGAAACACAAGAAAACTGGTGACTGAACCTGATTCTTAATACTCTTTTGTGTGGTCTATAAATGGGATTAACCTCTCACCAATTTATGCTTCTGAATTAAATATTGCCATTTTCATTCAAGATGTTATACTCAGCCTCAGAAGATATTACCTGTTTTGGCAGTCACCTAAAACTGTTAACACAATAATTATTTTCTGAGCCTGCATTACATTCTGCAGTGAAGCATTTTTACCGCTATAAACAGGAACAAAACCAAACAACAATTAGAAAAATAAATATGCACGTTTGGAACTTTAGCTTGGATTTTTTTTATTTTTAATTAAATTAAACTAAGTTGATTGATTATTTTATTATCTTTTTTTGTTTGTTTTTACTTTGACTTTACTTGTTAATAATTGGATCATATTTTCTGTGTTTGGAGAAATATTTGGGTCTGCTTATGCTGTGCAAAGTATTAGTTAGCTGCCTCTCTGAACAAACTTCTTTGCTTTCAGGAATTTATGTAGTAAAGACTTCAAAATCTCTATCCGTATCAGTTTGCAGAAAGAGAACAGCTGGTCCTGTAGAGGATGCTGCTCCCAGATGAGGCTGGAACAGCTGCATGGGGATCAGTATGAGGCTTGTGAGAATTACAAATTTTCAGACCCCTCCCCAGTCCTGTTGAATCATGATCTCTGGAGTGGAGGCCCAATAATCTGTGTTCAAGAGGTTCTAGAAAACTTTGATGCATGATAAATTTGAGAATTGCTGCTCTAGAGAGTTTTAGACCCAAGGATAATGTGTTCCTCTTCCTTGTGGTCTCACCCTTATATTTCATCGAGTCCTCTGGAAAAGTCATAAGACAAAGTAAAACACATTAACAAATATTTGGCTTAAACCCTAGAAGATTCCTTCAATCCACCTAGAGCACTCATAGTGTGGGGCTTATGGACCCTATGGTCAAAAAGACATTGTCTCCAATCTTGGTCCTTCCATACACCATTTCAGGAGAAATGGTTTTTTTGGCTGAGCCTCAGTTCCCTCATGTATAAAATGTTGACATGACTTCCTGCCACACTATGTTTTCATGATGGTTAACTGAAAGGGTTTAAACAAATTGCTAGCATGTACTCAATGCTCTCTAATGATGGTCATGTGAGAGCAAGCTTTGAGCATCGATATATTTTAGTAGGTGACTCTGAAGATGAAGCAAATTGCACAGTGCGTGGCCCAGATACACGATTCCTGAAGAGTACCAACCTTTCCTTGTTTTCTTATGGAAAACAGAATTATTAAACTAGATTTAATTTTTTTGGTGCAGGCTGGCTGCTGGTTGCTACCACTTCCTCCTCTGCAATGGAACAAATCATCCTTCCTATAATCCATTGAATTAATCTACCTGTCTCCTTCATTTTATCCATTATCCTCCTCTCTACAGTTTCTTAAATATCACCAGCCAGAACCTGGCTCTCTTAATCTCAAGTTTTCACCTCATCCAGGGAAGAAATCTTCAGGGACCTGGGCAGAAATGAGCTTTGTGAAGGCTGGTGTTCCCTCATTAAGCTTCTCCCTTAACTCAGTTGACAATTCTGTATCCTACTATCTTCCCCCATGTCTCTTTGGCAGAAAAGACAGAAATAAAATAGGGTATTAAGCAAGTTTTGCTTTTCCAACAAAGGCGTTTGAATAAGTACAGACTTCTTGAATATTTATGAAAACAGCTCAACTATTTTATGTCTCTCCCATTATTAAACTATGCATTAAATATTATCATAAAAATGCAATAATCGTGCAGATAAATGAATGTTTTGCAGTTCAGTAATATATTTAAGTAACCTAAAACATAAAGGAAAATTATACAAAATAGAAACAGGATATTTAAAATTAACAACATAAAGTGTGAAATAATAATCAAAATAGATATAACAAAATACTTTATGTCCTACAAAAATATCCTTTGTAAAGCTGTTGAAGGTGAACAGGTGAAGAGAAAACAGGCAGTTCTTTATTTTATATTTCCACTTTGGATTGGAAATACAGAAGCAAATACAGAAAATTGCAGATACAGAAGCAGCAGCAGTAGCCTCATTTTATGTGGCCATTGTTTTGAGTAATCAGAAAAGCATTTAAAATGGATTTTCATATAGGAATACATGGAAAATTATGGATTCAATTAAGACAAACCAAACTACAAGCCCAAGAACTATCTTCCAAATGAAGATAGAATATTAAAATAGTACTATTAGCTATAGTCTCAAGTTTACATTCAATTCATTTGCTTGGATTCTGACAACTTTGTTGATGAACTGCGCTTTAGAGTGCACACGGCATTCCCCAGGTAGAGTTCAGCATTTGGAAGACATTAATCCTTTTAAGTTTCTTGAAGTGAGTTATCCTTTCAGTTACTGACATCTCTTTCTTGTATCTGTTATGCAGAATGCAATAGCTCCAAGTCTTAGGGACTTATGCCTTGACATATTAAGCATGGAATAATTTAAAAGGAAAACTGCTTCACAACATGAAAGTGAATTGTGATAGATATCTTTTTTGGAGATTTAATATATTCTACTTACTACAATAAAAATTTTTACATGTCTTATTGTATTTAAATCTTCCATTACAACCATGAAGTACATTCAATTAAAGATGAGGAACAGAGTCTGAAAAAGCAAACAACACTGAGAAGAAACTAGTAAGAAGCTTTAGACACATATTTATTTCTTCTGAGAATTACTCGGGGTAAAGAGAGGAGAAAAGATTCTTCTCCTTTGGCAGCCTCCTTTGCGCTTCCAAGTGACTTAAAGCTCAGCTTGTTTTGTCCTGCAGCCTCTTGAAATTTTAATTTAATTGCTTTGAATCTGTGCATCAATTTGAGAAAAAGCAGACTTCTTTACCATATCATGTCCCCTTTCTTTATATTCTCTATCTCCCTTTTTACCCATTTATTTGTCTGAATTATAGCATCAAAGAATTCAAATAACTTTGGGTTTTGTGCATATTTAAACAAATTACAAAAAACATTTTTTAGAAAGGTTTTAGGTTTACTGGAAAATTGTACTAGTGTTCCCATATATTTCCACATGCATATAGTTCTCCCTATTATTACCATCTTGTGTTAGTGTAGTACATTTCTTATAATTAATGAACAATATTGATAACTTGGTATTAACCAAAGTAGAGAGTTTATATTAGGGTTCACTCTTTGTGTTGTACAGTTCTACTGGTTTTGAGAAATGAATAATATCATGTATTCACCATTTCAATATCATGCAGAATAGTTTCACTGCCCTAAAAATGCTCTGTGCTCCACCTTTTCTTTCTCCCCTGCTCCCTCTGAACACATGGCAATCACAGATCTTTTTGTTGTCTTTTAGTTTTGCCTTTTCCAGAATGTCCTATAAAAGTATTTAGCCATTTTAGACTGGCGACTTTCATTTATTAACACACATTTACAGTTCATCTGTGTTTTTTTTGTGACTTGATAGCTCATTACTTTTTTGAAAGAAGTGTTGTTATTATTAGTTTTAATTAGAGAAGTTGTAGGCTTACAGAAAAGTCATGTAAAAAAATACACCATTCCTATATAAGCCCTATTGTGGACAATTTTGCATTAGAGAGGTCCCTTTGTCAAACTTAATGAAAAAATATTAAAATAGTACTGTTCTGGTTTGCTAGCTTCTGGAATGCAATATACCAGAAACAGAATGACTTTTAAAAAGGGGAATTTAATAAGTTGCTAGTTTACAGTTCTAAGGCTGAGAAAATGTCCCAATTACAACAAGTCTATAGAAATGTCCAACCTAAGGCATCCAGGTAAAGATACCTTGGTTCAAGAAGGCTGATGAAGTTTAGGGTTTCTCTCTCAAATGAGAAGGCACATGGTGAACACAGTCAGGGCTTCTTTCTCAGCTAGAAGGGCAAAATGGTGAGCATGGCTAGCTTTCTTTCCTGGCTTCTTGTTTCATGAAGCTCCCTGGGAGGTGTTTTCCTTCATCTCTAAAGGTCGCTGGCTCATGGACTCTCTGCTTCGTGGTGCTGCAGCATTCTCTGCTCTCTCCAAATCGCCTTCATTCTCCAAAATGTTTCCTCTTTTATAGGATTCCAGAAACTTATCAAGGCCCATCCAAATGGGTGGAGACATGTCGTCACCTAATCCAGTTTAACAACCACTCTTGATTAAATCACCCATCTAATTACAGTTTCAAACATAATAGGGATTATTCTGAATGGGATTTTGATTAAAACATGGCTTTTTTAGGGTCCATACATCCGTTCAAACCAGCGCAAGTACTATTAACTATAGTCCCAAGTTTATATTCGGTATATTTTTCCCATATATGAGCTTATCATTAACACCTTGTATTAGTGTTACACATTTGCTATAATTCATGAAAGAACATTCTTATACTTGTACTATTAACCCCAGTCCATTGGCCACAACCAGGGTTCACTATGTTATACAGACCTATCTTTTATCTTCTAGCTTTCCTTCTAATAACATACATGAACCATAGCTTCCACAGTGGCTGTACCATTTTACACTTCGACTATCAAAGACTGAATGTTCCTATTTCTCCACATCCTCTCTAAGACTTGTGGGTTTTTTTTTAATAATGACAATTTTATTGGTTGTGAAATGAGTTGAAAGAAACAAATTTGTGTTTGTATAAATATGTAGTTTCAAACCTATAACCATGATGTACATAAAAGCACATGTATAGCACAAGGTTATTGTGGTTGTTAAATAAAATGATGCACCCATAGAACTTAGTCCTATACCTGAGGCATAGTATTTGCTAAATAAATGGTAGTTGTTGCTTTTATAGGATAATGCACACAATCTATTGTCTATGTTAAGAAAAAAAAATAGTAAAGAACTTTGTCAAGAAAGTAAAAAGCCAGCCTACAAAATGAGAAGCAATATTTGGAAACCACATATCAGATAAGTTCAGTATCCAGAATATAGAAAGAGATTCTTCAACTCAACAGCAAACAGATAAATAACCCAATTAAAAATGGGCAAAAAACATGAACAGACTCTTCTCAGAAGAGGAAATACAAATGGCTAAAATGCACATGAAAAGATGCTCAACTTCCCTGGCTATTAGGGAAATGCAAATCAAAACCAAAATGAGGTATCGTCTGACACCCACTAGAATGGTGATTATCAAAAACAAAACAAAACAGCAAGTGCTGGAGAGGATATGGAGAAAGAGGAACACTTATCCACTGTTGGTGGGAATGTAAAATGGTACAATTGCTCTGGAAGGTAGTTTGGTGGTTCTTCAGGAACCTAAGTATACAATTGCCATATGATCCAGCAATCCCATTACTAAGTATATATTCAGAGGACCTGAGGGCAAGGACAAAAATGGACATTTGCACACCAATGTTTATAGCAGCATCATTTATAATTCCCAAGAGATGGAAATAGCCCAAATGTCGATCAACAGATGAATGGCTAAACAAGCTGTCAGATGTACATACAGTGAAATATTATGCAGCTCTAAGACAGAATAAAGTTATGGAGCACACAACAACATGGATGAAACTTGAGGACATCATACTGAGTGAAATTAGCCAGAAACAAAAGGGAGAATATTGCATAGTCTCAGTAATATGAACGAGCATTAATGAGTGAACTTTGAGAACTGAAGTCAACAACACAGGTTATTAGGAGGTAGAAATAGGGTAGAGATTGGGCAAATGGTGCTGAAGGAATACAGTTTGTGCAACAGGACTGATTGTAAAAATCCAAGAATGGATAGGACAATACTAACTGATTGCAGCATAATAATATAAGTACACTGAATGAAGTTGAATGTGAGCTTGTTTGAGGGAGAAGGGCTGGGGGTACATATGAAATCAGAAGAAAAAATAAAAACTGAGATGGTATAATTTAAGAATACCTAGAGTGGACAATGATGGTGATTAAATGTACAAATAAAAAAAAAGTTTTTGCAAGAAAAAAGATAAAGGTTAGTGAATTACATCCATTTCTTTAATCAGTAACTTGGAAACTGTCCTAAGTGCCTGCATGCAGTTTGACCCCACTAGTGGATATGAACTTTTCCTCACTGTGAATACTGGAGTGAAGCAAAGCATGACATCTGTTCATCAATAGCATGAGACTTTACTTCGATGTCTACACCTTTAATCATTTTTATTATGTATGTGTGGTGTTAGACTGACATAGTGAATCACCTGTCAAAGCTATTTGGAAGAGTTTCCTTGATAATGCCTGGATGCATTTGTGCATACAGGTTCACATATAATGCAGAGTACCAGGCACAATAATGAAAGCACCATTCATGATGTGAAACAGCAGCTAATAACAGAATTATTAGTGATTGTTTTCTTGATAAGAGGAAAACAGCAGCATGGTATACTGTAAATAGCAGAACTACACAGAGACAACCTTGAATTTAACACTATATGTTAAATTGTGAGCTGTTTCATCTCTCCAGGACTCTGTATCTGTAGCAGTGTGATAAAAATAACTGTGACAGAGGCCAACCATTTGACAAGCTTTCTGAGAAGCTCACTGCCTGTTCAGGGTGAGGCCTGGTGATTTCTATATGATAACCTGAATGAAAACTGTGGGTGAGAAACCTACCAATACTATCTCACGTGCCCCCTTTCCTTCAGAAGTACAGCTCTTTAATAATACCTTATCAAGAAGCCATACCTTATTATAATAGTAATCTTACTTCAGTAGGTGGAACTGTCCTTTAGCCACAGAATGATTTTTCCCTTTGCAAATCCTCTCTATCATGCTGCCTGAAGAGAAACTGAAGTACTTGATGATCGTATACCTCTGTCAACCCTAGGATGTCCATATACCATTATGTTTGAATGCTAAGCTGGTCAACTGATTTCAGTAAGTCAGCTAACCAAGAAGTATTTATTAGGGAATCATTTATCTATTAAAGACAATGATGACTTCAAAATACTGAAGTGCTGCATATAGAAGAGGAAATACAGGTGTTCTTTGTCACATCTGAGGAAAGAATCATAATGAAATAGAATTGTCCAATATGAGAATGATTCACACTGTGTTCCAAAACTAAGGATTTCCAAACATAAGCTGGAGGAAGATATTATGGACTCTTCTCTACAGCATTCCTAGAGTTACAAGAAGATTGGGCAAGGTGGTGTCTGAAATCTTCAATATCTGCAAGTCTGGATGATTCTGAAGTGGGAGAGTCACCTACAGGTAATATAACATTGACTCTGATCCACATGCATTCTCCGATAAATGATGTTTTATTAAAATAAAATTTGAGTTGAATTTTTTTAAAAGAATAATTCATAGGTTAATTTTCTTGGGGGGTTTGTGGAAAGAGACCTCTTCTGGAGTCAGAATTTCTGAACATTCAGCAAGTTTTATAACTTTCCAACTCTCAATTTTATTATCTCTTTTCTATGAAGTAGGGATAATTATAATATATTCTCCTCAGGGTTGTTGTGAGGATCAAATGTCAGCATCTTTGTCACCACTTGAATGCAGGGTAGAAATATATCGAGGGCAATTATTATTCACTTCAATAAATTGTGAATATCTGCAAAACTCAGGTGGTGGCATAAATGAGAAAGAAAGTTTGAGAGTGATATAGAAGAAAGATATAACTTAATCCTGGTGATTTTATGGTAGTATACCAAGAGAACTGGAAGAATTTTTGTTCCACACTAATGGACCAAATTGAGCACTTGACCAGTCATCAGCTAATGCGGCCCTGCTAAGAGGAGTTTGGAATATGATTGTAAAGGTGGGGAATGGAGAGGACCATGGAGAGTTGATGGCTGACCAACTTGCCCTTACTAAATGTAATGAATAAATTAGCTTAGACAATAAGGTAGGAGCATAACTCTATAGTCTCTTAGGAAGTTCAAGGTCAAGAGTCTCAGTAATATCTGTAAGAGAATTGCTTTTACATATAACCTGATAACATTAAAAAATAAACCGCAAAGCATGATGGATTAATTTTATTAGGCCACCAGAAAGGTTTTTGGTTTATGTTAAATATTTGCAGACACTTGGGATTTCTTAATAAACATCCCATGCACAGGAAATCATCTTAAGTCAGCATTATACTTATTGTGTGCTCAAAAAAGTGAAGAACATATTTGTCACTTAAAGAGTAAAATTTTACTCTAACTGTAAAGTTGTCTTATAAACACAGATTATGAAGGGACACAAGGGCAGCCTTTGTTTATGGAAAATGTTGGAAAGGAGCAGCAGGCCTGGAAGCTTTTGAAGATATTTTGGAAAATCTAGGAAAAAAGGCTCAAATGCATATTGGTTTGGCTCATTGGATAAATGGATATTGCTACTTTCTTATGTATAAATAAATATTAGCAGTTTAGAATACACTATCACACCCACTGATTTTCAAAGTACTTTCACAAGTCTGGGAGGAAAATGTCTCCATATTACAAATTAATTAAGTCATTTGCCAAAGCAACAAAGTGGGAACTTGAGCCTAGGTTTGAAGAATGCAAATACTATATTTCTGTTACTCTGCATTTCCTGGGATATTTTCAATAAGCACACAAATAATGTCTCTATTTCCATTTGCTTTCCTTCTTAATCTATCCTTCCTTCGACTCCCAGAAAATCTTCAACAATATCTATACTTTCTCAGGGTGCCTCAGACTCCTCTTAAACACATTTATTTCATAAGAAAAACAAGGCCAAACTCAACAACTATGGTAGACTTCCCAAAAACAAACTCTCCTTAATTTAATTCTCCTCTCCTGGCAGACTTGTCACCTCACCATCCACTGAACAAACCAAGCTCTTGTGTTGGGACTTTGTCTTTAAGGACCCTTCCTCTCAAAATATTGAAAAATTGGCAAGACCCAGTTATACCTTTAGTTTCCCTCCATGGAAACGTGTTGACCAAGTTAGTTAACATATCTTCATTCTTTAGACATAGAGTTGATCTCCATTATACTCTATGGCATGGGCCAGACATGAGGGGCTCTGAAAGACAATTAAAGTAGTTTTGCATTTTTGTTAAAATTCATGAAATTCTACTGAAATGCTTTAAACAAGGTGGTAACCTGTTGGGTTATGCTGAATCATGGAGAATCAAATTGATTAGAAGGAAGCAGTTATAGTTCACATAAGAAATGATGGCTTATGAAAGGGAATACAATTCAATTCTGTTTCCAGAGACATAATAGTTTCTTTAATTTTGTCACTTATATTCTATCTGATAAAGTAACATTTAATGAAATCATCTTACGATAATTGGCATAAACATGTTAGGAGAATACACAATGACACTCGGTAATTGTAGAAGTTAGTTAATAGAGGTGGATATTAATGAATGTAGTGGAAAGTAGCACTAGCTACAAGAACTCAAGAATTTCAGGGAACTCAGTTACGATGTTTACCAAGGAAAGGAGGGTACTGGTCACTTTGGTGAGTTTGGTTAAATGAAAGACAGTTTGAAAATACTCACATGTTGGGACATATTGTGATATAATTGATTTGCTTCCAGGCATACCAGAACTGCCTCATCACCTAGTCAATGTCAATGACAGCAATGATAAAAATAGCAATACAATAATAACAATACTAATAGTATTGTTGAGGATTTTCCCTCCTCTATTCAATGCTCCATGTAACATAGTTCATTTAATCCTCACAACATCTGATCATTATTACTATGCCATGTTTTCAGAGGAAGAAACCATGGCAGAGAGAGATTGAGAAACTTGCCCAAAGGAACACATTTAATGAATGTATTCCTTAGTTTAGAACCTACCCCATTCTACAGTACTGCTTCTTTGTGCATTACCACTAAAATCATTCTTGGAAACTCAACTACCCTGATTCCACTGACCAGTATCTAGAACAAACTCAATGATCAAACATACAATTTCAGAGTAGGCCTATGTTTAAAAAATGCCTAGAGGATTTTTTAAGAAATAAATATTTTCTTAGAAGCAGTTAACATGAAAGAATGCTTTAGAGATCACTGTAACTAACCTCATTTCACAGGTGCCTAAATTTCCTGAGCTAATGACATCAGTGTTTGATTTGCACCTTCCCATCACTCTAAAGTTATCCAGAGGAAAGATAAGAGGTGTGTAAGAAGCAACAGATCCATCTCATGGCTTGTACCTGGTTTTAACCAAGAAGGTTATTATGCTTAACGCCCAAGTGGTTTCAAATCCATAGCATTTGTAGTCCCTTCTCCATTATGTACGAATGATCGGAAGTGTGATCTGGAAGAGTTTATACCTGCTCTTAACTCCTGAACCCCCAACTTTACGTTCCAACATATCTGTTTGGAATGTTGATTTCTTCTCTATATAATTCTCTATTTCCACAACACACATGCACACACCCACATACACATGCACACACACTCACGCACATACATAATGTGCCTGTTATGACTAGTCTACCCAGAAGTCAGTGCTTTCACACAACTGACTTTGTATGTCTCCTCTTGTCACTCCACATAATTTTCTCTCCAGCCTACTGGAATTAGCAGAGGTTCCAAGTATCCTCTGTGTCCTGTTGGAGTTTTCTTAAATCCCTGACCAAAGCCAATCACAAATGAGCTGACCTTCAAGGCCATATTTTTTTTTTTAGCTCATTTTATTTTTTATTATCAAACCAAACAACATACAAACACGAACATTCTTAATGTACAAACATTCCACTTATGGTGTACCACCAATGACTCACAGTATCATCACATAGTAGTAAATCCATCACCATGATCATTTTTTAGAACATTTGCATCACCCCAGAAAAAGAAATTAAAAGAAAAAAGAAAAAACTCACACATACGTACCTCTTACCCCCCCTCTTATTGAATACTAGCATTTCCATCTACTCAATAGATTTTAACCTTTGTTCTCCCTATTTTTTTCTATACCCCTTGCTACTCCCTTTCATTGTTCTCTAGTATTTCAATCTTCTCCATTTATTTTAACATTTGTTCCCCCTATTATTTATTTATTTTTAATCCAGATTTTTTACTCTTCTGTCAATATTGTAGATAAAAGGAGCATCAGACACAAGGTTTTCTCAATCCCATAGTCACATTGCAAAAGCTATATCTTCATACATTCATCTTCAAGAAACATGGCTACTGGAACACAGCTCTACAGTTCCTCTAGCTATCTAATACACCTTAAACTAGAAAGGGGATATCTATAAAATGTAAGAAATCTCTCAGCCACTAACATTTTATTTTGTCTCATTTCTCTCTTCCCCCTTTTGGTCAAGAAGGTTTTCTCAATCCCTTGATGCTGAGTCCCAGCTCATTCTAGGATTTATGTCCCACATTGCCAGAGAGGTTTTCACCCCTGGGAGTCATGTCCCACATAGAGAGGGGTTGGGCAGTGAGTTTGCTTGACATGCTGGCTGAGAGAGAGATAGGCCACATCTGAGGAACAAAAGAGGTTCTCTGGGGGTGATTCTTAGGCCTAATTTTAAGCAGACTTAGTCTATCCTTGTGGGGACAAGTTTCATGTGAACAAACCCCAAGATTGAGGGCTCAAGGCTATATTTTTTTTATGTCAGCAGTCTAAAGAATATCTTCACTGAGAAAGTTTATCTGTTGCCATTTTTTGACCTTCTCTGCCTTCTCTGCCATCTCTTCCAATAAATATCAGGACTTGAAACAAAAACTTCTATATGCTCGTGTGCTGGGGTGAAAAGTTATCAAGTTGTTTTTCACATGAATCACTGTCTGAGGAAGAAATCAGCAGGTGAAAAAGAAGACAAACTAGCAAACAGCTTGAACTTTGAAACCCTTCCAGAAACAAACAACATCAGCAAATTTGGTGTAAGGAAAATAATTAGGGAATTAACTAGTATCTTTCCATCCTAGATTGCATATGGATACCATCTTATTTTAAATATTTGAATCTGGATACCATCTATAATTTACTTTCTACTTATATCCTATTGATGGCTTATTTGAAATCTCAAAACTACATAGAACAGTGTTTGTCTTGCTAAATCTACCAGAACCCAATATACCAGAAATGGATGGGCTTTTACAAAGGGGATTTATTAAATTATAAGTAACAACTGTAAGGCATGGAAATGTCCAAATTAAGACATTAACAAGAGGACACCTTCACTGAAGAAAGGATGATTGCATCTGGGTTCCTCTGTCACAGGGGAGGGTACATGGCAATGTCTGCTGGCCCTTCGGGTTCTGAGTTGGTTTTCAAAATGGCTCTCTCAACTCCTGAGGGTTCTTTTGCTTCTTCTGGGGACATTTTTTTTCTCTCCAAACATCTGTGTTTCTCAAAAATATGTCCCTCTTAAAGGACTCCAGTAAGGGAATTAATCAAAAGACCTCACCCGCAATGGGCCTGCATCCACAAGATTGGATTAAAAGAACATGGCTTTTCTGGGGTACATAACAGTTTCAAACAGCACAAACAGTAAACATTAACCTCAACATGAAGATAATGGACAGCTTTAGGAAGGTTGTGATTTATGGCTGCCACAGACATGTGGCATGGCACAGACATGTCTTCTGAATTCAAATTCTGAGCCTATTCTCTGACACCAAGGAACATATCTTGGCAAATTCTCTCCCTTTGAACTTCCTGAGCTGCATGTGTCTCTCATGGTTGGCTGATAATTTGCCATCATACATCTAAGTAGACTCTTGTTCTCAGAGAGGCTGTATGCCCTAGGAAGGTGAGCTTTCCACTGGTCTCCTAAGAATGAGAAGAGAAATACTAGAAAGCAGAATGGCAGTATCTCTACCCCATGGACAAATGATAATTTTATGAAAATGAGATCTTCTGGTTAATACTACCTTTTCACTCAGAATTAGACATTGCTATTTACTGAATATTTTATGTCTCCCTGTGGGACAGGCCTTTGTCATTTCTCATGGGAAATATTATTATAGATCAGTAATTGATCTTCCAGCTTTCAGATCTCACCCTTTGACCTGTATTCCATTGTGTTGCCATATACCAATTGAATGATGTCACTTTTCCTCATTAAAAATGTTTGATAGCTTCCTATTGCTTTTAATTTAATCCCAAACTCAGTGAAACATAACCAAAATAAAATAAAGCAACCAAAAATGACTTTCATGATCTAAGGCCCTTGCTTCCTCAGATTTTCTCTTATCTCACTTCTTTTTTAAAACACATTGTCTTGGGCTTCCCTGCCTTTTATATCTATACTTTTTCCTGATAATCCTTTTTCCTTTTTACTGCTTTACTCAGTCTTACTGCCCTTGAAGATTTAGTTCAGACCTCATCTATACCAAGAAGCTCTCCCAGGGTGATTTCAGTGTTCTTCCTCTGTGTTTGATATGTATTCTGTACACTTTCAGAGAAATTATTGAACCTGCATGAGTTATTTGCTTCTGCTTTTTCCCCTTTGGAGTGAGATTCTTGAAGAAAAAAACATTTCTTATTTATCAAAAGTCTTTCTAGTTTCAGGCTTAATGCTGGTATTCACAGATGTTCAGTAATGACTTATGGAATTTAATTAAATTTCTAATGCATAATATTTCCTTTATTTAGCTTAAAACATAGAAGATACAATTGAATCATTTATAAATTTGTATCATTTTTAAAATTCAGATATTGGGATTGGATGATTGCTGAGTCACCAAACAATTCTGAGGTTTTCTGGGTCTGTAATTCTGATTACAGAGATATGCCCTCAAACTTCAATCATAATCAGGAAGCCATATGATTCAATCTTCTCTTGACTTTTTAAATACATGGTATGAGTAGCTCTACAATGTACATATAGGAGTCAGAAAAAACATTGAATTAACCCCGCATAAAGGCTATTATTTTCCTCATTTTACAGGTAACTAAGGTTCAGAATGTTGAAATGAATTGAAGAGGTTTTGTAGCCATTTTGTCCTATTTGAGAGTTTCTCTGGAAAAAATATATATTCAGTTCAGAAATAGCAAAATCATGTTCTCAAAGATATTTATTTTCAAAACCACAAAATAATTAAGATAATAATGATGATTATTATAACATTGCTTGTGTCCATGGACACGTGTTTGGAATCTCCATCTGGCAGCCAATGGATATTTTAATATTTATTAATGTTTATGAAAAAAGTATTGCTTTTCCAGACATGTACTAGCCAACCTCATGTACCCTTCTGGTTTACTAGTCATAATTACCTCCATGATATATGCTATTTCCACTCCTCAGTTGAAATGTCACATAACCATTCAGTCTCAGATTTCTCAGCTTTGAAATGAAGTAGTTCAATGAGATTGATCTCTAAGGTTCTTTCCAGCTATTACATTAAGCTCACACATTTGCATTTTAATTACAGTTCAACCCCCCAGGCTGAACGTTCCTAACTTTATTATGACTTTTGGATATGGAACATTCACTCATTTGCAAAACCACACAGAAAAGTGGGGCTGGTACTTACCTTATACAGTTATAAATCAGCTGTTTAATAAAGTTTTAACTAAGCAGTAAAGTTAGATATTTATACTCTTTTCCTATGAATCACAGAGTTAGAAACTGTATTAAAAATCACCCCATTGATTTGTTAGCCACAATGAAGGTTAAGCCTTCTCCCTCCTTTTATCGTCAGCTATCTAACAGTATCAAGATAGACAGATAAAATGTAGCATAAATGGAGTACTAAAATAAAAGGAATAGTTCAAACTATCACATGGAGCTTTTATTTTAATAGGTAGCGTTTCTCTATAGCCTTATCTTACTCTTTTCTCTTCATAACTGCCAGTTTTTGCATTTTGAGAAACCAGGATTGCACTTTATTTAAGAAATGTTTCTTAATGCAAAAAGCTGATCTGCATAAGATAGCAAAAAGTTTCATACGTCCTGCCTCTGTCTTCCAACCTTGCTTCTTCTATCCTTTGGGGTTTGCTTAGCTTTCTCTGTGAATATAGCTGGGGATTTCTGTCTCAGGTTTGCTTTCTTCAGTATCGCCATGTTTTAATCCACCATTAATATCCCAGAGTTAGCATCTATGTTACTTAGTTAATTAAAACAAACAAACACACATGTCTCCCTTGACTCCCCTGGGACTGCAGAATTAAGTCCACATTCCTGAGACTGGAGTTCAAAGTCTCCACCTTGACTCTTGACTATTTTTCATTGAATACCAAAGGTATCAGCATTATTGACGCATATCAGTTGTGTCTCTAATATTCTTTAGTCTTAGCGCTGTGCTGGAGCTGGCTCATACTGACTCCCCAACACTGATAACTTTTTCAAAATTGTGTGATCCATTTGTTAAGCCCAGTCATCACTGAAAATTAAACGATGTAAACATACAATTATATAAATTCAAAGAAAAAGTAATAAATCCTCCATACTTAACACATTCTGATTATATTTTTACATTTTTTTTTCAAATTTGTGTGCTCTGAGATGCTAGAATAGTTTATATTTTTTGGAATTTGTATTTTAGAAATATATGTGCTGGTGTGTTATTACATATCTCATCCTAACTCTGTATTTAGTAAAATCACATTGGTAGCTTTAAATTGGCCCTGATGGAAGGATTTATACTATGGAAATTGGTAATTGCTACAAATCAGTTTCTGCCCCATTCCTTCAGCCTTCCAGTGAGAGAGTTATTTAAAGAGGCAGCAACATGCCATTGCCTTATACTTTTCCACTAAAACTTTACCCTCAATTGTTACATACTTGTTAACAGAAATTTTTATTTTATTTATTATTATTATCATACATTTGAATTAAAGCTCAATGAGTCCATATGGTCATATGCCTGCCTTTTTTACTGTTTTTTCCCCTTTATTAGAGAAATTTTGGCTTTATGGAACAATCATGCATAAAACACAGTATTCCCATATACCACCCTATTATTAACACCTTGCACTGGTATAGAACATTTATTACAACTGATGAGAGCACATTTTGATAATTGCACTATTAGCTATAGTCCATGAATTAATTTTGGGTTCATTGTTTGTGTAAGGGTACCCCCATGGATTTTTTTAAAAAGTTGTTCTTTACCAGATAATGGTCTAATATTTCTCCTTTAAATTATACAAATATATATATATATTTCTGTGCTGTTAATTACATTCATTCTATTGTACTACCATCACCACCAGCCATTACCAAAACATTTATATCATTATGAATAGGAATCCAATATATTTTAAGCCATAACCTCTCATTCCCTGCTCCCCCCATCTCCTGGTAAACTTTATTTGATATTCAAACTCTACCAGTTTGCTTATTATAATTAGCTTAAATCAGTAAGATCATAAAATATTTGTCCTTTTGAGTCTGGCTTATTTCACTGAACATGATGCTTTCAAGGTTCATCCATGCTGTTGCATGTATTGGGACTTACATCCTTTCCTTTTATAGATTAATAATATCCACTTTTATGTATATACCACATTTTACTTATCTTTTCTTTGGTTGATGGACATTGGATTGCTTCCATCTTTTGACAGTTGTGAATAACGCCACTATGGACATAATGAACATCGGTACAAATATCTATTTGAGTCCTTGCTGTCAGTTCTTTTGTGTATACACCTAGTTGCGTGATTGCCAGGTCATAGTTATTTCTATATTTAGCCTTCTGAGGAACCACCACACTGTCTTCCATAACGGTTAAAGCATTGTACATTGCTAACAGCAAAGAATGAGTGTTCCTATTTCTCCGCATCCTCTCCAACACTTGTTATTTTCCATTATTTTAATAGTAGCCATTCTAATGGATATAAATGATGTCTCATTCGAGTTTTGACTTGCATTTATCTGATATCAACTCATGTTGAGCATCTTTTCAAATGCTTTCTGCCCATGTACATGTTTTCTTTAGATTTAAATCTTTGGCTCATTTTTTTTTAATTGGAGTTTGTCTTTTTGTTAAATTGAACGATTTCTTTATATATTCTAGATGGTAAACCTTATCAGATATGGGATTTCCAAATATTTTTCCCATTGTGTAGGTTGTAGTTTTACTTTCATGATAAGTCTTTTGTGGCACAAAAGCTTTTACTAAAAAAATTTAAGGAAGCTTCATTTATTTATTTTTCTTTTTTCTGTTTGTTCTTTGGGTATAAAGCCACTGCCTTACACAAGGTCCTGAAGATGCTTCTCTTTGCTTCCTTCTATGAATTTGATAGTTCTGCATCTTATATTTCAGTCTTTGATCTATTTTGTGTTGATTTTTGCAATTAGAGACCAGTTTTCCCAGTACCATTTGTTGAAGAGAATTTTTGTTTCTCAATTGATTGGTCTTTGCCTCCTTGTCAAAAATATGTTGGCCGTACATGTGAGGGTTGGTTTCTGAGCCCTCTATTCAATACTATTGATCTATATGCCTGTCCTGGGCAAGTACATTGTTGCTTTAACTACAGTAATTTTGCAGTAAGTCTTAAGATGGGGAAGTGTGAGCCTCCAACTTCATTGTTCTTTTTCAAGATGGCTTTAGCTATTAAGGAACACTTAGCCTCTGTTTAAATTTTATGATTGGCTTTTCCATTTCTGCAAAGAAGGTTGTTGGAATTTTGATTGGGCTTGTATTGAATCTACAAATTGTTTTGGGTAGGATTGAGATCCTAACAATATTTGGTTTTCCAATCCATGAACGTAGAATGTTCTTCAAATTATTTAGCTCTTCTTTCACTTCTTTTAGCAGTGTTTTGTGGATTTCTGTGTATAATCCTTGGTTTGCACCTTTCGTTAAATTTATTCCTAGATATTTGATTCTTTTAGTTTGTTATTTTGAGTGGAATATTTTTCTTGATTTTTAATTCTGATTGTTCATTGATCCTATAGAGAAACACTACTGATTTTTGCATGTTGATCATGTACCCTGCCAATTTTCTGAATTCCTTTACTATCTCTAACAGATTTGCTGTGGATGTTTTGCAGATTTTATTGATATGTTTTCACTTATCCTATATTCCATCCAAATTATACAATATCGCACAGTATCAACTCTTAGTTGTGCAATCGTCATTACACTCAATTTCTGGCCATTTTCATTGCTCCAAAAGGAAAATTAACAGATAGACACGAAGAAATAAATCCCCAAACATCCTATATCACTTCTCTCCACCTATTATTGACCCCTAATATTGGAGTGCTACACCAATTATTGCTGATAAAAGAATTTTGAGGTGTTAGGTTGTAGTTTGTGGTTTAACTATATCAGTAGCCTGAAATAGGTATTCCCCCACCTACCACTTTATTATTAACTCTTTGTATAATGTGCAGCTTTGTACCAGTTCATGCAAGAACTTATTTTAAATTGTTGTACTAATTGGTGACATCAATGACTCTAAACAATTATTTTCAAATGAATCAATCTATAATATAGCACTATTCCTTATATTCCCAATAACGAGCTACCTTCATCCCATA
Organism: Myrmecophaga tridactyla; assembly: GCA_004026745.1. NCBI lineage: Eukaryota > Metazoa > Chordata > Mammalia > Pilosa > Myrmecophagidae > Myrmecophaga > Myrmecophaga tridactyla. Next base: position 15,646 of record PVIY010007867.1, on the reverse strand, counting down.
TCTATTTCTAAACATTTTAAGTTCAATGTCATTATACATTCTGAATATATTAGGTTACTGCTCCATCTTCTCTAGCTTTGGTCTATTTCTAGGAATCCTATAGTCTACATTTTAAGACTCTTGAGCCTACATATTCTAGTTAGTTCATATTAATGAAATCATCCATTATCTGTCCTTTTGTGTCTGACATTTCATTCAGCATTATGTCCTCAAGATTCATCCATGTTTCATTCTTTAGGAACTCATTTTCTTCCAACTAGTGCATAATATTCCATTTTATGAATATACCACATTTTGTTTATTCATTCATCTCTTGATGGAGATTTGGATTGTTTCCATCTTTTGGCATTTGTGATCAGGGCTGCTATGAACATTGGTCACAAATATCTGTTCATGTTCCTGCTTTCAGAATTTCTCTGTATATACTGAGTAACAGAATGGCCAGGTCATATGGCAAATCATTTAGTTTTCTGAGGAACCAGCAAACTATCTTCCTGAATAAGTGTAGTCACAGCAGTGAATAAGTGTTCCTATTTCTCCAAATCCTCTCCAATACTTATAGATCCTTGTTTGTTTATTAGCAGCCATTCTTATAGATGCAAAGTATCTCACTGTGGTTTTGATTTGCATTTCCCAAATAGTTAATGAAAATGAAAATCTTTTCATGTTCTTATTTATTTATTTATTTATTTATTTATTTATTTATTTATTTATTTATTGGCATGGACAGGCTTTGGGAATCGAGTCTGGGTCTCTGAGCCATCATTGCATCGCTGGACCACTGTGAATTTATAAGCTTTACAGTTAGGAAATGTAAGTCCTTCCACTTCAATCTTCTTTTTCAGGAATTTTTTGCTATTTTAAACCTATAACCTATTATTTATACAGGATGGTCTGCAGTTGTATTTTAATTCAGTTACAGCTGAGCATTTTCATTGCAGTGTATTTACTACAAAATACATGCTTATTTATGGCAAATCAAGAAGTTATAATTAAGAAAACAACCATCACTTGCAATCCACACATCCTGAGAAAATCCATGCTAAAATATTTCATTGTCATTTTTACTTAGATATCTGCGATCATTTGGTATTGATGATCACAAGCATTTCTGTTTGTAATCATTGTCCTTGTCATAAAGACATATTTGAATACAATTTAGCAGTCATAGCACCTTTTATATAAATTTACTGGGATTTCCTAAAAATTTCCTTATTTTAGGTAGATTTAGGTAGGTAGATTGTCTTTCAAGTTTCAATTTTTATAAATATTGCTTCTGCTAACATCTTTCAACATGAATTGATGTCACATGTCTGAATTTTTTTTTACCAGAATTACTTAGGTAAATGTGTGAATATGATTAAGACTTTAACTTTATATTTCCATATTTATTTTCCCAAACTTTATCCTAACTTACACAGATATTTCTATAATCCCCAAATAATTTTAAAATGATTTTGATAATATTAAGACAAAATAGTATTATATTTTTCAATAGAAATTATTGATTTCTAATACAGTTGAATACTTTTACATATGAATCTTAGTCACTTGCAGTTTTTCTATGCTTTCAGTCCTTGGCAGTTAACTATTTATATATTGGGGTACTTTTGCTTTAAAAATCTTTTCTTAATAACTTTTAAATATTAAGAGTATTAAGGTTTTTTTTTACTTTTTTCTTGCAAATATTTCTCAGTTATGTATGCTTTTAATTTCAAATATTCTGTGTTCTATGTTGATTTTTTAATAATTGTTTTATTTTAGCATAGATTTAATGAATTAGATTGATTGAAAACTTGGAACATAGTACATAGAGTTCCCACGTAACACAACCTCATTTCTCCATTATTCACATCATTCATTATTGTGGTAAACTTGTCACAATTAATGAATGATTATTGATAATATTATCCAAAGTCAATACTTTATTCATATTTCCTTTGTTTTTACAGAAGGCCTTTTTTGCTGTCCTAAGATCCAAACCCAATAATGTAACTTACATTATTTGCCATCTTCTTCGCACCTCTTGACCATGGCATTTACTTACATGTTCTTTCTTTTTGATGACCTTAACAGTTTTGAAGAGAACTGATCATATATTTTGTCCAACTTCTCACAAATGGATTGGTCTGATGTTTTTCTCATGCCTAGACTGGGCTTACAGGGTTTCTTGGTGAAGTACAGTACCATTCTGTCATATCATCATATCATATCATATCAGGGGTTCATGCTTTCAGCATAACTCATCATAGTCAATATTAAAACTGATCAGAGGACTGAGATAGTGTTGGTGAAGTTTCTTCCCTTCGGATACTGCATTTTGTTTATCCTCATACCTATTAAAAGACACTTTGGTTTCTTCCAATTTGGGTAATTATGAATAAAGCAGCTACAAATATTCATGTTAAGCTTTATGTGTGGATATATAGTTTTAAATTATTGGGTAAATAGCTCAGAGCTTGATTGCTGGATCATATGGTAAAACTATGTTTAGCTTTGTGAAAATCTGCCAAACTCTTTTGTGAATTGGCTATACCATTTGGCGTTCTTATGAGCAATGAATGAAAATTACTGTTGCTCTGAATCTTAATCAGAAATTACTATTGTAAGCTTAATAAATTTTAGCTATTGCAATAGGTTTGAAGTAGTGTCTCATTATTGTCTTAATCCATAATACTTTAATGAAAAAATAACTTTAAGAAAATTTCCTATACATATTTTCCATTTCCATATCTTCTTTTATGGCATGTCTGTTCAGCTCTTTTTTCATTTTTTTTAAATTGAATTCTTTGTTTTCTTTATATTGGGTGGTAAGAGTTATTTTCATATTTTGGATATGAGTACTTAATCGGATATATGTCTCAAATATTTTATCCTAGTCTGTAGCTTGAGTTTTTATTCTCTTAAAAATGCTTTATACAACACAATAGTTTTTAATTTCAATAAAATACAAGTTATTATTTTCTTCTCTCATTAATCATGTCTTTGTTGTTATATCTAAAAATTCAGTAAAAATCCTTGGTCACACAGATATTCTCCTTTGTGTCCTCTACAAATCTTATAGTTTTGCTTTCATCAACATCTATGATCCATTATGATTTAATTTTGTGCAATATGTCAGTTCTGTGTCTAGATTCATTTTTTTTGCATGAGGATGTTCAGTTATTCCATTGCAATTTGTTGCAAAGACTCTTATTTCTTCACTGTATTATCATTCTGCTTTTGTCAAGCATCAGTTAACTATACTGTGCAGAAATATCATTACCAAGATAACACCATGTTAGCATATATGATTTTGGGGCTTTCCACTCTTTTCCATTGATTCATGTTTCCATTTTCTGCTATTATGATGTTGTAATAACCTTATAGTAATTCTTGAGATTGAGTAACTTGAATCCTTCAACTTTGTTCTTTTTTCTTAAGTTTTGTGTTGGATATTCTAAGTCCTTTGTCTTCCATGTATATTTAAAATTATATTATGATAATATGAAATAATTTGCTGGTATTTTTGGTGTGATTGCATTGAATCTGGAAATTTAATTGGGAAGAATTGCCATTTTGGCAATATTGAGTCTCCCAATCCATAAACATGGATTATTTCTCCATCTATTTGTATCTTCTTTGATGACTTTCATTTGTGCTTTGTGAACTTATGCATATAAGCCCTGTACCTATTTTGTTAGATTTATACCTAAATATTTAATTTTTTATGAGAATGTAAGTGGTGCCTTTTCTGTTTAATTTCAAATTTTAATTGTTCGTTCTGTTATATAGGAAAGCAATTTACTTTACCCTGTTGGCTGTCTATCCTGGATCCTATATTTACTTAGCAGTGTCTTTAATTTCTGCTCTGATTTTTATTATTTCACTTATTTTGCTTGCCCTAAGCTTAATTTACTTTCCATTCTCTATTTTCTTAATGTGAAAATTTAGGATATAATTTTATGTTTCTTATTTTCAAATATATGCATTGAATGTTAAAAAATTTCCTTCTCTGGAACTTGATTTCACTGCATCCCTTAAATTTGATAGGATATGTTTTATTTTCATTTAGTTCAAAATATTTTTACATTCTCTTATGACTTCTCCTTTGAGCAATGACTTATTTAGAAATGTGTTGTTTAATCTCCACACCCTTGTGGATGTTCTAGCTATATTTCTGTTATTGATTTCTACTTTAGTTCAATTGTGGTTTGAATACATACTTTGAATGGTTTCTATTCTTTTCTGTTCCTTGTGATATTGCTGTCATTTATTTCAACTTATCAATATTCTATACTCACCTAATGCATTGCTACTATTACAGCTTTAAATGAACATTTACCTTTTAGAATAAGAATTTAAAAATAGATTTCATTTATTTATTGCTTAATTATCCATTTATTTACTTATTCATCTATTTATTTTAACTTCATTCATTGCATCTCCAAGTTCTTAGTTCTTCAACTACATCATTTGCCTATGTTTGAGGAAATCCTTTTAACATTTCCCAAAGGAGAAGTCTGCTGGTGCTTAATTCCCTTATTTTTATGGTCTGAGAAAGTCTTTATTTCTCTTTCCTTTTTGAATATGTGGTGGATATAGAGTTCTAACTTGGTGCTTGTTGTTTTTTTCCCCAACATTTTAAAATTTCACTCCTCTCTTGTATTATTTTGTTAAATCTGCCAGAATGCAATATACCAGAAGTAGAATGGCTTTTTGTTTGGCATGGGCAGGCTCTGGATATCTAACCTGGGTTGCCGGCCTGGCAGGTGAGATCTCTGTAACTAAGCCTTAAACAATAGATCTGGCCCCGCAGGATTGGATCAGAATTAAAACATGGCTTTTCTGAGTTATTTAATAGTTTCAAACTGGCACAACTCTCTTCTGCTATGCATAGATTCTAAGGAGGAATCTACAGTAATTCTGTTTTTATTTTAAAAGAAGTTGTAGGTCTACAGAAAAATCATGTATAAAATACAGAGTTCTCTTATATCAACCTTTTATTAACATGTTGCATTCATGTGATACATTTTTTACAGTTGATGAAAGAACATGTTTATAAGTGCACTATCAGCTATAGTCCATGGTTGACAGTAGGGTTTACTGCTTGTGTTCTACAGTCCTATGCCTTTTTAAAAAATAACCTAAAATTTCCCCTTTTAACCACAAATATAAAATTCAGTGCAGTTAATTATTATGATACTTGTTTTCCTTTAGATAAAGAGCCCCTTACCCCCTCCACCCTGCTTCTTTCAAGATTCTCAATGTCTTTGATTTTCTGATTCTCAACCCCTCTACCTAGATGTTGATCTTTTTGTTCGTTTGATTATTTGTTCTTTTATGGTATTTATGCTGCTTCGTTGTTATCTGACTGTCCAAAATCTATAAATTGGTATCTGGAATTAATTTTGGAAAGTTTTTGGGCATTATTCTGTCAAATATTTCCTCTGCTCTGTTATTGCTGTTATTTTTCTGGTTTTCCAGTTTCACACTTAGTGTGCCTTTTGATGACGTCCCCTGGAACTTAAATGTTCTGTTCTGTCTTATTTTTCCAGTATTTGCTTCCCTTTACTTTTCAGTTTGGGAAGTTTCTATTGTCAAATTCACTGAAATATTCCTTGGTCATTTAGAGTCTGCTGATGGGTCTTTGAAGGAAATTTCTACTTTTGTTACTGTTTTTGTTTGTTTGTTTGTTTCTAGCATTTCTTTTTGAACCTTTCTTAGAGCTTTCATCTCTCTGCTTTTATTACCCACTGATTTTACATATTGTCTTCCTTCTCAATTAGGACTTAACATAATAACAAATTAATCACAATAATAATAATATTAATTGCAGTTGTTTTAATTTTTCCTGCCCCAAATCTGTAACCTATCATAGCCCGGTTCTGATGGGTGCTTTAGCTCTTCCAAATGTGATTATACTTGTCTTTGACATGCAGTACAGTTTTTTTTTTTTTGCTTAAAGCTGGATATAATGTGTCCGGCAGTTGGAACCAGACCAAACTTCAGTGTGAATATTTATGTAAATATGGCGAGGAATTAGATTGCATTTAATGTTTGCTGTGGATATAGGTACCAGAGGCTTCAAACTCCTATGTGCCCTTGTATTTACCTCTTCTCTTTCCTTTGGGCTTACTTAAATACTTCTCAGAGAGAGTCATTGTCTTTCAACCCTTTCAGCTATAATCTTCTATTCATTTATTCTAGGCTATCTAATTTGTTGGTACTCAATTGTCCATAGGATTCTCTTATAAACATCTTTGACTTTGGTAAAGAAAATAGAAATACTCCCACTTTTTATTCCAATTTAATCATCCCTCATTTTTCTTAATCAGTTTAGTAGGTGATGGGCTTTGGTGTGGGAAGGAGTTGAAGGTAAGTAGGCATAGCATATAAAGGGTTTCAAAGGTTGTATTAATATTTTATTATTTGAGTTGGGTTGTTAATTTGATGATGGTTATATCATTGTTTATATCCATTTCAATGTTTGTAATATATCATATTATGTTTTGAAATGTTACTTTGACTGCTAAATGATTACTGGCAGCAAAAGTGGAGGCAGGGAAACCAGCTGGAGAGTTATAGCGTTGTGCTGCCAAGAGATAATGTTGGCTTGAACTAAGGTGCTGGCAATAGAAAGAGGGAGAAATAGAGAGTTAGAGTAAAACTTGGGTGGTAGAATTGATGGTTCTTCCAGACAGAATGATGCAAATATGGATTAAAAGTAAGTCATACCAGATGAGTCCAAGTTTATTTTATTTTGGTAACTGGAAAACATCAAATTGTTTAAATTAATTCCACATAGAGAGATTGATAATGCAAGAGAGAAGATGACAGGAGTGCAGTTCTATGAAGGCTAGAAGGCATGAAATCCAAGACACAAGTTGAAGAACTGGTCTTCATAGGCAGAATCACGATTCCCACATTGTTACAAAAGGAAAAGAGAGAATGGATGCAGGAGTAGATAAGACTGCACATTCAAATGAAGAAAGGAGAAGGGGGTTCCACTTACTGGTTTCTGTTTTGTCGGTGATATATAGGGTATATAGGGTAAATCCGTGATGTAAGGTTGGAAGAGAAAGAAGACATTCACAAATGACTATGGAATTCAACTGAAAGAATGTAACCAATATTAACTGTAAAGTAGAACTTCCTCTGGTCAGAGCATTTCAAGTGCAGCATTTCTCGAAGAGTAGTTGGGTGACCTCTGGGCATGGTGAGTACCACTCAGTGAGGCAACAATGATTTCCTTAAGAGAACTAACGTCATTTTATTGTTGTTTTACCGCTCTTATTCTCTCATGAGATTGCACTAGCGTTTTCCAGAAGCTTAATGAGATGTGATGATGTCATTGCTCTGATGACAAATGAAATGTGTATTTACATATTCTTGCATTTTAAAGAGCTCTCAGTTCTTAATTTCTAATACTATAAAGATTGATAGGTATAACTCATAAACAAAAGCTCTTTTGTATTCCTAAATAAGTTTTTAAAGCTTAAAGGTTTCCTGAGACTGAAAATTTTGAGAACTACTGTTCTAAACATTTTGAAAGGGTTTATTTCTTTAAGAAAATTTTTCTCAGAGAACATTGATTTTATATGAAATAGATACTTTCTGAAACCTTACTTGAAACACTGGATGCCTTGCTCTTACATATCTATATGTAAGATTGTTTTCCTTAGCCTCCCCCAAGATTCATTTCTCATTCTCCAAGACTCGTTTTTGAAAGAGTTCTATGGGATTGCTCAGGAACCATTTTGCTTGGTTTTCACTTGAACTTATTCATTTTAGTACATTTTCAGGCAGTGGCTCATGTTACTTTCTCCATAAAGCTTTTTCTGACCACCATCTTTCAAAAGGCTGAGCCACACCACTTCTTCATTTGCCAACACTCTCTCTCTACCCTCTTTCCCTGACTTAGTTTTCTCCACAGTACTTATTGACATTTGATGTATACTTTATATATATGCTTATTGTCTTTCTTCTTTTACTTAAAGAGAAACCTCAAGACAACTGGGAAATTTTTGTTTTTCATTTTCTTCCCAACAGTGAAATGCACTGTCATACTTGTTTAATAGGTTAGAAAAGAAGAAATAGACGCTGTGGTAGTTCTATGTATTTAATCCATTTATGTGTATGGCCCCTATTATATGTTAGCGTTTTTCTAGTTGCCTGAAATGTAGTATTAAACCAGAACAACATTGTTGCTCTTTAGGTAGTTTGTTTATGTTCCTGTGCCTTTCCTCTTTCTAAAACAATAAATCCATTTCTTTGGGGGGAATGTGCTTATTTAGATTTCGTTTAATAAAGGTAACCACTGATTGATATGGTGGAAAGCATCCCACATTTAGAATGAGCAGAACTGGGCGAGGGCCTGGGTCTCTCCCCTTACTATTTGAGTGATTTCAGATAAGTTATTGCAACCTCTGACCCTGTTTCCCCTTCTCTAAAATTTCAATGAGAGTTATTACGTAAAATTCTCCTAAAGATATACCTCAAAATTGAGGGAAGGAACAAAAACTGTGATAAAGAAGGTGAAGTGAAATGCCATTAAAAATTATTATAAGAATAATAATAATATCATTTACTGGAGTATTGTCATGTTTTCCATCACAGTATATAATTTACTCTATCATACTTTTGAATTTTTAAAATGTTATCTGAACCCTCTGCAAAATCAAAGTGACTCTGTTAGAATCCTAAATTTTTTCATCTTTGCAGAATCTGGTCCATTTCCTGAAATGGCTAGAACTAGAAGAAAGAAATACATTAGAGGAAATAAACTCAGTGGATTTGTCCTTGAGTTTATGAGTTCATTGGTTCTTCAACTTTTGACTCCATGCCCCACCAGTGCTCATACCTAAGAGAGAAACAATAACTCAATAATGTCAGCTCTACTGAATTATTTAGGTTTAGTTCAGAAGAGTACATTTCATTTCATTTAAAAGTACACAGGGATTCTACCTCAAAAAGTTTTTAACTTTCACTAGACAGAATTTTTGAGTTTATATACGGGAAGTTTTCTACTTGTATACACAAGGAAATCAAAGGTAATGGAAAATTTCCCATCAAATCTGGAAAACTTAAAAATACTCAGGAAACAATTTCAGTGCAGTAAAAGTAAAGTCCCTGGTTTCTAAATGACTTCAGTGTATGTAGGATACTAATCCAGAGCTGCCATGCCTTTACTGGTAAATGAATGAGAATAAATAACTCTGAAACTTGAGATCGCCTGGAAAAGGTTAGCCTGTTTGGGCTCAAATTAGAGAGATGATCATTTCTGGTAGTGAAGACTACTATTGGCAAGTCAGAGTTGCAATCTAATAAGGAGGATATTTTTTAAACTTCCTACATTTGAAGTTTTTTTAAACTTCTAAATGTGGAAATTTTCAAGTGTGTAAAAATGTAGAGATGATGATGAAATAGGCTCTTACTAATCAATTACCAGGATTCACCAATTATCTACGCTTGGCCATCTTGTTTCATCTCCTCCCCCATACATATACACTGGATTATTTTGCAGCAAATTGGAGAGGGTCTATCAGGTCATCAATAAATAATTAAGAATATTTTCTTAAAGATAGGTGTTTTATTTTTAATATAGCCTAAATTCTTTAACAAAAAAATGAAAAATAATAATTATGGAATGTCTTAAAATATTCAATTAGTGATGAATTTCCCTCTCCCTCCACTGTTTCGTTTAAAGAAAGAAAGTTGATCATTCAAATCAGGATCCTACTAAGGTTCATAGATGGCATTTGGTTGATTCATCTTTTAGGCTTTCTATGCTTTTCTATCCTGTTTATTTGCCTCTGTGATTTAGTTATTGAAGACAACTGCCAATTTACTGATAGAATTGCCCACAATCTGAATTTTGTTGATTGCATATTCTCTTTTGTCATTTACTAAGTTCCTCTCTTACCTATATTTCTTAGAAGGCAGAAGTTTATCTTGAAATAATTAAGATTGATTTTAATAACTGGTATTTGTCAAATTATACTCGGTTAGGAAAGGGAAAAAAGCATATAATGCAGAATTGAGTAGATTATAGATGGAAATTTAGGTCATCGGGTCAAAAGTGAAATATCCAGTCAATATCTGAAAAAAATAGAAAATGAGGTGATAAAAACAGAAGCTGGAAGTCTCAGTTCACAAATTCAAAAGTACAAAGTGAGCACTTTATCTTCTGTAATTCAGTAATGGAATTACGGGAAGCTTATAACTTCAAGATCCCAGTGCCCATGCTGGCAGAAAAGTCAACTTTACCAATTAGTGCCAATTCAGTGGAATGGAGAACTTATAATCAGAAGCAGAGTTTCTTAGAAAGAGGAAAGAGACCTCATATTTGTTGCACATTTACATTTGTGAAATGAGAATCATACCAGCCCTATAAATAATGTTTTATAATATCTTTGCACTAGCCCTTTTGGGTATATTTGTATATACTTACGTCATAAATACCTACGAGAAGAACTGTTGGATTTCAAAGTATGCGCATACGAATATTCAGTGATATTATCAAATTTCTTTCTGAAAAGTTGCTTTAATTTATAATTCCAAAAGTCTCCACTTTTGGAAACAGTATTCATTGTACATTTTTAGTCTTAAGAAACTACTAAGTGCCAAGTTCTTTCACCGATTTTATCTCATGTTATGGTCATAATAATCCTATGAGTTAGGAAGATTACAATTGAAGTAAATATGTAATGTCACACAGATTCAATTGTGAAGCAGTTATTTGAACCCAAATCTGTGTACCTCCAAAACTCATTTCCTTGGTAATACCCAAGGATATTTTCTCAGGGATAATTTCCATGAGCTGGTTTTTTGATAGTGGTAAAACCAATGAACTAGGATTTTAGGAGTTGTTTTAGAAGTAACAAAGTTTCAGTGTGTATATTTATTAATCCCTAAAACGTAAGAGGAATGAAGTGCTAGTAATGACATTTATCTGACCTTCCAGGTTGGGAATTGAATTTAAGAATCAAAATTCCAGTTTGAAACTTTTTAAAAAAGGGGTTTTCATCTAGCATATTTTCCAACCAACAAAGAAGGTTCTGTGTGTTTCTGTGTGTGTGTGTTTGTGTGTGCATGTATTATGTGTTTCTAAGAGAGTGCATTTAAAATATTTAATGCTTTATTCCCCCAAGGTAGTGATTTTTTCAGTTTTACTGTGAAATAGGTGTTATTTGAAGGATTTCATACTATTCTTTTCCTTTTTAGCCTTATGAACAAATAAATCACTCTTTTCCCAGCAAGTTCAGCTTTTCATTTGTGACAAATTTAAAAACCTGACTGGCTGAAAACGGGAGGGTTTATTTTTCTTTCCTTTTGTGAATGAGGCATTAAGTCCAAAATTGCCTTCAGTGACAAATTCCTTTCATTGCTAATCCCTCATAGAAATACCTTAGTGAACTATACATGGCAGAAGGCTTCAAAGAAAGGGGTGATTTTTAGCCTTGTAAATAAACCCATTTTGAAAAATAGAAGTACAAAGACATACTAACTCTATGGATTTATTTTTAAACTCCGGCTTAAAAAGTAAAACAAAATAGTCCCCTGATTATTTTGTCAATTGAGTTGCATTTCTTAGTCTCTTCTTTTTTTCCATTGTTTCATTATTTTAGGATTGTAAAGAAGAAAATAGCCAGGTCTCTTGATTTTCTATTGAATTGTCGGTGTGTATACAAAATAAAGAAACTAACTTCCTAATCTAAACTTTTACACACTATTATTTACTGAAAGATGTTGATGACCAACTGTGTGTCAAACACTGCCGGGCCATTGGAATTGTTAAAATGAATGAGAAACAGGTCTAGTCCAAAGAACTACAAGTCTACCTCTAGAATTAAATAAATAAAATTCACTATGAATAAGAGTATGAAGGAAATGAGGTTGAAATCCTTTGGATAATAATCAAATGCTGTTTGAACTGTGCCTTAAAGGATAAAGAAGAAAGTGTGCTAAAAGGAAGGGTAAAAATAAGGGAAAGTGTTTGCAGGTCAAGGGAACATACATATAAGGTAAAAAGTAGCAAAAAATGATGATCATTTAAAAATATTGACTTACTATCTTAGTAAATACAAAATGAACATAAACAGTATAATCTTTAATCCTTAAATTGCACAATTAAAAAATTCCTATTTGTTTTTTAACAACTTCATTGAGAAATAATTCATATACTATAAAACTCACACATTCAAAACATACAATCAATTGTTTACAGTATATTGTGAGAATTGTGAAACCATTACCACAATTTAAACTTATAGCTTTTTTTCACTCCAAAATGAAATCCCATATACATTAGCAGTCACTCGCCATCTTTCCTCACACCCCCTGACACAAATTTACTTTCTTTCTTTATAGAGTTGCCCATACTGGATATTTTGTGTAAGAAGATTAGTCAGTATGAGGCATTTTGTGCATGGATTCTTTCACTCAGTATGATGTTTTCATGGTTCATCCGTGTTGTAAACATGCATCCATGCTTCATTCTTTTTCATTGCTGGATAATATTCCATTGCGTGTATAGACAATATTTTGTTTATCCATTCATAGGTTGGTAAACACATGGGTTGTTTCCACTTTCTGACTACTATGAACAATGCTGGCATAGGCATTTGTGCAAAAATGTTATATGGTCATATATATATAGTGGAGTAGAATTGTTGGGTCGTATGAGAACTGTATGTTTAACTTTTTTAAGGAACCATCAAATTGTTTTCCAAAGTAGCTACACTATCCTACATTCCTTTTGGTAATTCAGAAGAGTTACAATTTCTCCAGATTTCAGAATATAATCATTACTTTCTGTCTTTTCTATTGGAGTGACCCTGCTGGGTGTGAAGTGGTATCTCCTTATAGTTTGATTTGCATGTATCTGATGAATAATGATGCTGAGTATGTCTTTGTGTGTGTATTGGCTATTTTGAATATCTACCTTGGATAAGTGCTACGCAGATACTTTGCTCTTTTCTTTTTGCATGGGCAAGTAATTGAACTCAGGTCTCCACCATGGCATGGGAGAACTCTGCCTGCTGAGCCCCCATAACCCACCTACTTTGCTCATTCTTAATTTATTTTTTTATCATTAAATTGTGAGATTTGTTTATATACTCCAGTCACATATATGACCTGCGAATATCCTCTCACACCCTCTGGGCTGTCTTTTCACTTTATTGATGGTATCATTTGTAGTAAAATATATTATTAATGTTAATGAAGGATAATATATAGGATTTTGGTATCATCTATGAAACCCCAGTCTAATCCTAGGTCACAGAGATTTATAACAATGTTTTCTTCTAAGGTTTTTATGTGTTAGCTCTTAATATTTAGGTGTTTGATCGATTTTGATTTAATTTTTGTGCACAGTTATGAAATAGGAGTCCAAATTCAGGTTTTTGCATGTGGATATCTAGTTGTTTTAGGACCATTGTTCAAAACACTGCTCTTTCCCGTATTCAGTTCTCTTGGCAATTTTGTCAACTAAAATTTGGCTATAGATATCAGGGTTCATTTCTGGACTCTTAAATACTATTCTATTTTTCTATGTGACTTATTTTATGCCATACCACATTGTTTCAAATATGATTTCAGTGTATTCATCTGTGAAATTGGAATCCTCTGACTTTGATCTTTTTCAAGATCGTTTTGGTTATTTTGGGTTCCTTGAGTTTTCATATAAAAATTTTAATATTTTATATGAATTTTAATATTAGTTTGTCAATTTCTATAAATGAAGTCAGCTGGAATTTTGATAGGGATTGTTTTGAATCTGAGTATCAGTTAGGGAGTAATGCCATCTTACCAACATTAAGCTCTCTTAACCATTAGCATAGGATGTCTATTAATTTGTTTAAATCGTCTTTACTTTCTGTAAATAATGTATTATGACTTTCAGAGTTCAAGTTTTGCATTTCGTTAGTTAAATTTATTCTTAAGTACTTTATTAGTTTTGCTGTTAATGTAGGGAATCGTTTTCTTAATTTCATTTGTTTGGATAGTTGATTGCGAATGATGGAAATACAACTGATTTGTAAAATATTAAGTTTGTATCTTGTATCCATACTGAAATCATTTATTGTTTCTAAAAGTCTTTTAATGACTTCCTTAGGATGTTCTATATATAAGATAATGGTGTCTGTAAATAAAAGCAATTTTATTGCTTCCTTTTCGGTTTGAATGAGTTTATTTCTTTTTGTTTATTTATTGTCCAGACCAGAATGTCCAGTACAATGTTGAATATCACCACCAACCTTAGAGAAATACAAAGAATTATAAGAGAGGACTTTAAGCTGAAACATTTGGTCTTATTCCTGATTTCAGGGGAAATTTTTCAGTCTTTCACCTTTAAGTGGGATTTTAGATGTAATTTTTTATATGTTCTTTATCAGATAGAGGAAGTCCCCCTTATATTCCCAGATTATTGAGTGATTTTTAATATCTAAATATTTATTTATTTTTAAACATTTTTATTGACAAATCTTCACACACATACAATACAATCCATCCACAGTATACAATTAGTGGCCCACAATATCATCACATAGTTGTGTTTTCATCACCATTATCAGTTTTTAGAACATTTGTGTCACTTCAGAAAAAGAAATAAAAAAAAAACCTCATATATCTCATACCCCTTACCCCTCCTTGTCATTGAAATTCTCATAGTATTTCAATCAATCAACTTTTTTTACCCATACCCAACCCCGTTACTTATATATTTATTTTTCCTTATTTTTTTACTCATCTGTCCATACCGTGGATAAAAGGAGCACCAGACACAAGATTTTCACAATCACACAGTCACATTGTAAAAGCTATATAGTTATACAATCATGTTCAAGAACCAAGGCTACTGGAACACAACTCAGCAGTTTTGGGTATTTCCTTCCAACCACTCAATTACACCATAAACTAAAATGGGATATTTATATAACGCATAAGAGTAACCTACAGGCAGGGGGGGGCCAAGATGGCGGCTTAGCAACGTGTGCGTTTTAGTTCGGCCCCCAGAGCAACTACTAGATAACCAGAAACAGTACAGAACAGCTCCCGGAACCACGATAGTGACAGGAAACACAGCGCGCCCAGGTCTGGAACAGCTAGCCTGACGGAAACTCGCCGGAACAGTGAGTTCCCCAAAGCCACGGTGGCCGGTGGCCGGCGCCCGGCGCCCCTCCCCCATAGGCGGCTTCTCGGAACTAAAGGAAAGAGACTTACAGTAGCGGGGATTGAATCCAACCAAGCGCCAATTGCGGCATTAATAAACAAA
The DNA here is from genome assembly GCA_004026745.1 of Myrmecophaga tridactyla. Classification (NCBI taxonomy): domain Eukaryota; kingdom Metazoa; phylum Chordata; class Mammalia; order Pilosa; family Myrmecophagidae; genus Myrmecophaga; species Myrmecophaga tridactyla. Next base: position 384 of record PVIY010007867.1, on the reverse strand, counting down.
TTCTGATTACCAAAAATAGGCCCCCAGCTCACGCGAAACCGGGCAAATCAGAAGTCGCTTATTGGGCTAACCGAAAAAGAGGAAAGGGGACAAAACGGGGGTTTTTGCGGCTGTTTCTATGGAGACTTGGCAGCCTCTGGATTCAGCGGCGGGACTTCTCGGGCTGCGGCTGCCCCACGCATAGGCAGAAACAGACTGCTTTCAGGGCTGTCTCCCACATGCGCCTTCCCCAGGGGAGGGGTGAAGCCCAAACCTGGGTGGAATCCCTCTCTCAAGGAACACAGACCCCAGGGCTTGGCAAATTGAAGCCATTGGAACCAGCCTACAACCTCTCCTCTGTCTCGACCACGCCCCCAGCAGGGAGAGCCTTCCAAAGTTAAAGGA
>PVIY010007866.1:0-79587 GCA_004026745.1 Myrmecophaga tridactyla | reverse complement strand
ATTCTGCATACAGTGAGATGTAACTAGAAATGGCCAGCAGTTGAGGATGGAGTGGAGCAGCTAGTGACATGGTGGCCCAAGTTGCATTTTAAAAGGAATTCTAGAGATTCCATTGTCAAGAGATCCTGAAGGACACAAAATCAGTTAGGAAGTGTTGCTATAGTCCAGGTGAGATATAGTGATGACTTGGACCTGAGGGGTCCGTGGAGGCAGAGAGAGGTTGATGTTTACAAGACTAGACATGACTTGGTGGACCAGATACAGAGAAAGAAAGAAAGAGAGAACTCATGAATAACTCTTAGGATTTTAAGTTGAACAGCCATGTGAATGGTTTTCCCATTTATATGGAACCAGGGAGGAACAGCAAGTTTTCTTTTACTGCAGAATATGTTTGAAGTACTGATCCGGCATTCAAGTGGCATTTGTAGATAGACATCTGAAGCTCAGAAGATGGTTCAGGTCTGGAGTTACCAGTTTGGAACTCATCAGTAAGTACATATGAAGTCTGAAATTTGAGCAGTTTCACAGAAGGAAAAACTTAGATTGACCAAGTTCTAAATGGTAGGGAAAACCCTAGGATTGAGAGGTTAGGTAGCCAGAGGGAGAGAGGGGCAAGGTTGCTATGACTGTGACAAGGAATTGGTTATAATGACAAATCACGGACTCTAAGCCGGGAAGGAAGGAAGGTAAAGGGAGGAGGTCCTCACAGAAAGTGAAAAGAAATGAAGGAGAGGGGATATTTTTTAACACATGAAACTTATTTTCTTCAGTGTCCAACTTGTTGCTTAGTATTTTCATTGTGAAAATTTCAAACATACAGAGACAGCAAGAGCATGCACCTCAAATTTATGTGCTCCCAAACCATGGCTCATGGCCGATTATTTCATCTCAGCCCTTATCTGAACTCTTCTTCCCCTCAGATTATTTGGAAGCAAATCCCACTCATCATATAATTTCATTGGTAAATATTTCAGCATGCTTATTTAAAATATAGATCCTTAAAAGGGCTTATCACACCTAGAAAAATGAACAATGATTCCTTAATATATAAATGTGTAGTCTATGTTCAAATTTCCCCAGTTGCTTCATGTTTTCTGTTCACTTACTTGAGCAAATCAGGATTGAAATATATTCAGTATGTTGCTATTTATTCAGCTGTAGTGTTGTCCAAGTCCACACAATTCCTCCTGCCAGACTGACCCCTCTTTACATTGTTTTTCAAGTCCCATAGCTGTAATATTCTCTAAGATTTTTTTAAATCATAAATGAACAAGTTTCAAATATTTTTCTTGTTTCTTGCAGTAAACCTGCTTTAGAAGCAAACATATCTCTGATCCTTCCTCTCCTCTCTCAAGTCTTTGCTCCAATGTCATGTTTTCAAAGATGCCCACTGGGACCATCCAGTTTAGAATTTAGAATTGCAATTCTCCCCCCCAATTTCACTCCAAATTCCCCTTACTCTGCTTTCTTTTTTCTATACTTATCATGTATTTTATTTGTTTATTTAATCTAGTTTTTGTGGTTTTTCTTCTTTCACCCCACTCCACCTCCCCTAGAATATAAAATCATAGAATGGGAGCTGGGTCTTTTGTGTATTTTGTTCTGTAATATATCCCAAGCACCCAAAACAGTCCCTATCACATAGTAGGTACTCATAAAGTGTTTATTGGATGAAGGGCCAAATTTTTCATGACACCTAAATATCCAGTGACTACTTTTCTCTTTGCATATATGTTCTTCTCTGATAGCCATTTCCAGGCATGTAGAATTGAAATATGGTAGAGTCCTTTGGGGACTGATATGGATCCTTAATAAGCTCTTTTAAGGCCTGATGGAAGTAAGAAGGGAAAAATGCACATTTACTCTAAGTTGGAGTCATCATCCCAAGAATTCCCAGCTAAGATGAGGAATAAGAGGTGGATTGATAAGTGTAAAGGGAGTGTCTTCTTTGTCCTGCAAAACTTTTTCTGTGTCTTTGATGTGGGTGCTTATAAGCAACCAAGTTTGCATGAGAAACAAGCCTATCGTCTCCCAGTGCCACTGGTGGGATCAAAATTCTGCAGACCCACAAAAAGAGGACTTACTTGTATCATCAAAGAAAGTGAGGAAGTTGGTCCTTAACTGAAATGCAAAGGTAGGGTAGCTCTTCTTTTCTTCTGGAAGCAGAGAACTGGGCTATTGATAAATGCATTGATTAGTGTTCTCCAGAGTAACAAAACTGACAAGAGATACAGATAGATGAGATTTACAATCCCTTATTTGCATCTCTTATATATCTTTTATAAGATTTATATATATATATATGGTATATATATGAGATTTATATATAGCTTATATACTAAGACAGTTATAGGAATTGGCTCATGTGACCTGGGAATTGGCAAGTCTGAATTTTGTAGGGCAAGCCATAAGCTAGAAACTCTGATAAAGGTGAAGTTGCATTCTCCAAAAGAAGTTGACTGGCTGAAGAAGAGTTAAGAATTCTTCTGTTTGACTTCTGAAACTTCAGTTCTGGTTTTTAAGACCTCCAACTAATTGGAGGAAGAGAACAATCCAGAGGACAATCTCTTTTGTTGATTGTAGATGCAATCAGATTAATTGACTATAAATGCAAATCCATCCATGAAATATTCTTACAGTAACATTCAGGTCAGTGCTTGCTCAACCAAATAATGGACATCATCACCTAGCCAGGCTGGCATATGAAATTAATCATCACAATAGGTTAGATGATTTTTTCCATCTTTCTTGGCCTTGTCCTTCTCCATTTGGCGTCAATACTCTTCTCATTTCAATTAATCAATAAAGAGAATTAGTGACCCTCCTCTCCAAGAAACTCAAGGTTTCTGCCTGTGCTTCCATCTAACTAAAATACTCTTCAAGATTCAACCTAAAAATTGTCTTCCCTTTAGATATTTCCCAGTCTTTCCAAACATAATTGACTCTCCTTTACTTTGTATATCCAACATTAGAGTAATGTATGTCTTATGATATTTAGCGCAGCCTTAAATGCATCCTTAAGTAAATGTGCATGTTTTCTCTTCCCTAATACTTTCTAAGCACCTCAAGAATAGGAAACTTCTCAGCTATCATTTGCTGCATAACAAACTACCACAAAACATATTGTTATTATAAATAATACATTTTTTTTTTTTTTTTTACTTCTGAAGTTGACTGCATAGTTCTTTCTTGGTTTTGTCTGGGCCCACTCCTGTGGCTGCATTTAGGTAGGGACCAGGGATCATCATGTGAGCAGTGGGCTCAGCTGAAATAGTTGGGATGGCTGCACTTCTCTCTCCTTATGGCCTTCCACCCCAGGTTTTTTAGGGCGTGTCTTCTCAGGGACGTTTTCCAAGAGGACAAAGGCAGAAGTTGCAAGTCTTGAGGTGTGGGTTTCCACTGTCTCACTTCCACCACATCCTATTGATCAAGGCAAGTCACAAAACCAGCCTAGATTCAAAATTGGGATGAACTAATCCATAAAAATGTTGAAATCCAGCTGGGTCCACGTTGCCAGTTTCCCCTGTTCTACAACGTTCTTTGATTAGAGCTTATTTCTGTGCTTTGGAAGTGACTTCCTGGCTTATTCTCCTTGGCTCCTAACTCTCAGCCCTCTGGGTTCTTGATTCTGTCCTGATATTTGTAGCTGAGTAAATCTCTCAGCTTGCTTCTTGCTTGTAGAACAGTGGAGACCCAGAGATCTCTTTTCATTTTGAACGGTCTCAGGCTCTTTTAGTCCAAACTGTCAGTATTTTTACCAATACACTCTCCTTAAAACTTTGTGAGTCTCCTATGAATCTGATCAGTGTTGATGTCATACCACAAAAGCTACAACCATAATTCCTTTCTAGATAGACCTCTCTCTACTTTAGGTGGGCAGGCTCTGTGGGACTATATCCCTGAATTCCTTAGATGGTTTTTTGTCTAGCTCAGAGTATCTACTAGGTACCATCTTTAATCTTTCTGAAATTTTAGCAAAGGTCCAAGAGCCTCAACCTTGAGGCCATTACTTACATTGAGAATTTGTTTTTTGCCAGCAGGAGAGAATGAAAACTGGAAATAGTTTTATTTCCAACTCAAACACCCTGGGCCTTTCACATTTTCTTTAACTTCTGTTTGAGGAAAAAAAAATGAGTTCCTTCTTTAGCTAATCTCTCCATCCACATAATTTATCATACATAGACCAAAAGTGCTAATTGACACTTTCTTTCTACGTAAAGCTCTCTTCAGCCAGATCTACAAGTCATTAGATAATTTTCTATGCTCTACATAGTCTCAGGTTGCAGTCTTGCAATTGTTGAACAATTCTTTAATATAGGTTGCTCTCTTTCCAGTCTTTAATAGAAATTTTCTTACTACATTTCCAGTCTTTAGTAACAACGTTTTCATTGCCTTGCTAGCCTTCACTGAAACCCAGAACCAAAGCCAATGCCACATGCTTTAAATTTTTTGTTATAGAAGAACCCCACATCGAGGTACTGGTTTGGGTTTGTTGTCTATTGTGGTTTTGTAAAATGCACCAAAATTTAGTGGCTTAAAACAGCAATGATTTATTATTTCTCCTGATTACATAGCTTGGCTTGGTATTTCTTTGCTGGTTTTGCCTCAGATGCATTCAGCTGCAGGGTTGGGCTCAGCTGTGACAGCTGGAGAGCTTATCTTCAAGGAGGCTTTAATTTTGGGCTCCTTAAAGCTCTGGTGGTTGCAGGGTTCCAAGAGGGTATGAGAAAAAGTTACCAAGTGTCTTGAGGTTCAGTCTCTGGGATTCACACCACATCACTTGTGCTACATTCTATTTGTCAGTCAGTTACATGGCCAGCCCAGATGGAAAGGGTGGAAAAAGAGACTCCACCCCTGGATGGGAGGGACAAGTAAAGCTACACTGCAAAGGGAGATGTCTCTGGAGATGGGAGGAATATGTGACCATTAAGCAATCTACCATAGACACACAGTGCTATTAATATTTTATTCCTCACAGCATCAAGCATATGTAAGTGCTATAATAGATGGTTGTTGACATGAAGGAGGAAGAACTGAGGTCAGTAGTTCCAAATCTGATGTTTTCTATTTAAAATGCACTTTGCTTTCAGGAATTCCACTCCACCTATTAAATGTGGTCAGTGAAATGCTGATTTTATCTTTTAACCCTTTAACCCATGAAAATCCTAAAAACAGTTCAGATCAGCTAAAGAATTTTCTGGTTAACTCTCATAATATTCAGGTTATTTTTAAAGTGAGCTAAAGTAGATTGCTTTATATTGGAGGCAAAGAAAATTCACATACATAACTATATTTTACCATACACGTCTGTGTAAATGAAAACCTTAAGAAATGTAAAAGCATGAGAGAATTGAATGTGAATTCTTCAAGGAATAAGATCTATTTTTCTTTTTAGTGAAAAAAATAAAACAAAACACCCATGCTTCTATGTATTGCATTACATACAGTCTTGAAAGACCCAAAATGACTTTTAATCCTAAGCAATTTAAAATATGTTCACTCTTGAACCTTGTATGTATATTTTAGATATTGGCAGTTAGTGTTCTAGCTGTCATGATAATGCTTTGTTGCTTAAAATCCAGAAGCTCATTTTACATTTCTCCTTATTAAGAGAGAGAACAGTGAACAGAAGAATAAAAGAGTGTTACACCAAATCTGTGGTTCTGTGTCCTTTCCCCTGTGACAAGATAAGTCAGGACCCCCAGCCCCCAACCCAACACCATTTAAAGCCACTGAACTTAGTAGCATGTGCTTCTCTTTCTCTAAGGAATAGACTTTGCAGTGTCCATTCGTGTCTGCATCATTCTACACAGATGCAATAGCATCCACCAAGTGCCGGTCACCGTAACCAGCCTGTCAGGGGAAGCTGGAAGAACAGCGAGGAAATTGCTAGGAAAGACTGGAGTCAGAGACATTGTGTTCTGGCATGATGACAATGGCAAGTATTAACCAAAGGGAAAAGACAAAATCCCTACTCGCAAGACATTTGTAGTTTAATTGAGGAAAGCGGAACTGCATAAGCCACTTTGCTAATAGTAATAGAGGCTAGCATTTCTTGCACACTTACTCTTGCCAGGGTTGTCACATAAATTATCTTCCATTCTTCCAAGAACACTACCAATTAGGTGATCATTATGCCCAAATTTGCAGATGCAGAGGCCGGAGCTCAGAGACTTTTCTAAACTCACCCAAGATCATGCCTGTCCTAAGTGGGAAAAGCAGGAATTCCAACTCAAATTCAGTGTCAAAGGCCAGGCTCTTTCTGTGCTGCCTTCCTATCCATCTTCACAGGGCATAGCAGAAAATCCAGGAGTACCTGAAATGATTGTACCAGCCCCAGTGAAAGGTAAAGAGGAAGAAGAAAGCATTGTTTGTGGCTTTGTCAAACTTGGCTTGGAGGGTGAGGGTCACCTTGGGAGAAGATAAACATGGCCAAGTTAGCAAAAGGGGGAAAAGAATTGCACCAAATAAGATATCAGTGGCTGAGAGAGTTCAAATAAAGTTGAGAGGCTGCTCTCACACAAGCTTCAGCTAGATATTGTTATTTATCATGGTTTGCTGAATCTTAATCAAAACCATCCCTGCCAACCGTAAAGAACACCTAAGGTTCTATCTGAGATTCTATGAAGGTTCCAGGCACTATGATTACTTTCCAAAAATCTATAACTTCCATATGGTTCCTAGGCCAGGTAAGTCCTGAAACCCAGGTAGCCAGCCTCTCCAGAACATCAACTAGCTCCATCCCCCTACTCCGTATTATCAACAGCCTTTTCCAACATGAAAAAGTTAGAAGTGAAAGATCAAAGGAGGAGGAGGTCTTAGAGAAGATAGGATTAAACGAAGGAGTATGACTGCTGAAACATTATAATGATATTTCTTTTAGTCCCCAGTGTCTTGGAGCAGCTAGAAGGAAAAGCCTAAAATTGTGGAACTGTAACCCATACCAAACTCTGAAATCTGTTCTATAACTAATCGTTGCAGTGTGCTTTGAAATTTACTGCTTTTTTATATATATGTTATTTTTCACAATTAAAAAACAAAAGCATGGTCAAGTTAGAGCTGGTCCAGGTGGGCGGGTTGTCAGCTGCCTGCAGCATAATTCACAAGCTATCCTTGTTGGCCAGGTCCTGCCCAGGGACTTTTTTTTTCATTACCTTCCTCATACCCTTTAAAGAACTGACTCTCTTTCCTTTGTTCAAATCACGTACAAATCCATTACTTCCAGAAAGCCTCCTCTGGACTGCAAATTCCCCAGTGTCTCAGAACCTGTCCTGTGTGTGGGCTCATTTTTGGTTTACCTTAGATGGATTTCTCTGTTTCTCATTTGTGTTTTCAAGTTTTCCCTTGTATGTTGGTTGTTTCTCAATAGGAGCTAAGTTTCCCAGAAGCAAAGATTTGTCTTTTGCTATTAACTCCCATCCATGTTAGGCCTGTACTCTATTTACACTGGACATTTGATAAATGATACTGACAAGCTAAACTCAGAGGGATGCTGAGAGGAATAAATTAAGGCAATAAAATTAATGAATGACAACCCACGAAAAGCTTTGCTGAATGGAGTGCTATACCCAAAATGGAATTATCATTAGTGTGTCTTTGCAGTTTGGACCTGTGCATTCTTTTAGTTATTTTTTAAATTTTCTTTCTTTATTTTAATATTTTTTTTCAAATTTGTGTCCCTTCAGTTTGAAATTTTAAAATTTTCTCTCTGTTCTGCCTCATCCTTTTTCTTTCCTTCTTTTTAGTATTTCCTTCTAATCTTTTATCTTTACCCTTCTATTTTAATTTTTATCAAGATAATAATGTAAGTAGTTTAAAAAGTCAAACAGCAATAGCCTTTTAACAATAGACAGCATTTCTGCCTACCTCTCCCTATCTCTGTTTTTCAGAGGCAATTTCAATAATTTTAACAGTTTCCTCTGGTATTTACTTGCATATTTTGAACTAATGTGGATAAACTGCTATTTCTGATTACTTTAGTTTTAGCTACTATTTAGTAATCCTCCCACAGAAGGCTGAACCCCAGACTGCACATAAATTTCTCTTCTTCCCAGCGTTTATTCCCTCAAAATAATTAAATCATAATTTGAGGCTAAATCAATATTTAGCGTTTATATCATCAGGCCTGTATAAATATTATTAACAGCTGAGCCACACTAAAAAATATTGGTGATTACGCTTTTAAATGCTTTTTAAAAGCAAAGAAACACAACTATGATGATGTTTCCTTTCCCATGTAACTTTTTGCTATCCATTCAGGTAAAGTAGATGCCTTTGTATGAGCTTACTTGATGTTCTGTGTACTTGGCACTGTCTTTAGTTCTGGTCAACAAGGGCCCCTTGTCCCAAAGTTTAGAGAGCTCCCTCTGGCTTTCCCTCAGCCTCACTTCTTCCCATGGGAGAAGGGGTCTAGGGGGGGCAGGGGGCAGGCCTACCTGGAGCTTGTGCTCCACTCTTCTAGACCCAGGGATGTGGAATTCCCTGCCTAAATGGTCCCAAGTTCCTTTCCAAGGCCAGAGAGGGCCTTATGAAAAGATCCTTCCTGGCAAGGACAGGGGACGCTGCTGCACACGCACTCCAAGGCCCGTGGACTGACCAGGGAGCAGCCCAGCTAGCAGCTGAGGGAAGTCCCCCTAGGGCAGAGAGGAGAAGGGGCCTGGGCTGCAGGCTGGAGGCCTCCAATATATTCTTGGCTCAGCCTGCGAGTGTTAATGGCAAGTGTGTATGCACATATCAGCAGATGGAAGAGCTCAGTCTCTCAGCTGGGTGGACCATATCGGCTAAGATCTTTCTTTCATTACAGAAAGCCCTCCCAGGACCCTCTCTAGCTGGGTTTCCTTTGGACAGATGGCTCACTAGCCACGTCGGCCTCTCTTACCCATAACGTCTTTCCTCCATCCTTTTTGGGCTCTTTTGCTTCTCCTTTGGGTCGTCTCTTTTCTGGATCCCATGTCTTCTTTCTTAGTTTCTTCCCTTGTTTTAGTGAGAGGTTGTCCGGGAGATACATTGCAGGTTGAAAAATAATTATTAATATTCAGCTTGCTATCAACTTTGTAGGTTGGCAGTTGTTTGCCATCAGATTTTTGAAGTCATTGCTTCATTGTTTTCAGGCTCCTGATACTGCTGTGAAGGAATCTAATGATATTTTAATCCTTATTTCTTTACATGGAATCCATTTCTTCTTTCCTGAGTCACTCTCAGGAAACATTTCTTGGTGTTTTGTAATTTCAAATACATGTGTTTAAGCTGGGTCTTTTTTTCATTTACTCTGTTCAGCACTTTATATAACTATTCAATCTGAAAATTCATGTTCTTCAGTCCAGGGAAGTTTTCTTATACTGTTTCTTTGTCCAATTCCCTCCTCAAAACATTTTCTTGGATCTTTATTTTAGCAACTCCTGATTTCCTAGATTTTTAAATGTTCAAATCTTTTCTTCCACATTTTATTTGTTCATCATTCTGTTCTATTTTCTGGAGATTTCCTCAAAATGATCTTTCCATCCTTCTCTGAATTTTTCGCATATAATATCACGCTTTTAGAGTCTTAGAACAGTTCCTTGGCAGTGATTGTTAGTGACACAGAAATCTTTTTTTCTCATGGATGTAATATCTTTTATTATGTCTCTGGAGACATTAATTGTAATTTTCCTTCCCACATTTTCTCATTTCTTTCATGTTAATTTTTTTCACCAGTGGTATTGTTTGTCTTGTTTTGTTCTCTCCTTTTTGGAACTTTCCTTGAATGTTGGTGATCCCTGGTGGACAAGCCATCCTTAAGAATGGGGCACTGGGAGTAGTTTGGAAGTTCTGTGGGTATGGGAGGGTTGTGTGAACTTGGTGAGCTTCTTGGCGGCATGACAGGGTGCCAAGCTTGCTCTTTTTCACTGGAAGATGCCCAAATGTCACCATCTGCTGTGCTTTTATCCTCCAGTGGATCAGCATCCCAAGAGAGAAACCCTTCCAATCTCCTGCTGGCTTTCTTGAAACTGGGTAGGGGAAAGGGACAGGGAGTTTCCTGGGTTAGGAGTGTAGACTTCCATTTAGTACCCCTTTTCTACCCCTGGGTCCTGGTGTTCCTGAAGCTTCTCTTTGGTCCACCCTCAGAGAGTTGGGTGGGCTTATGGATATTCAACCGCTCATTTAAAGGTATTCCACAAGTTCTCTGGGTTTCACCTTTTTGTCCCCACCTTGAGAGGACAAGGTGTCTCCATAGCATTTCCAGGAATTTATGGTGCAGATTGACTTGTGTCTTGCTTGGCTTCCTCTCTCTGGTCTGCTAACTCAGCAGCCGCTCGCCCACCTGTTCACCAACTGCCAAGATTTGTAGAAAACTCTCTGCCACCTTTTCCTACGTCATTGGTTTATATATTTAAAAAATCCCTTTACTGTTTTAAAAACTGTTTCTTTTTTAAAGATATTTAAGTATATATACTTTTAAAAGGGCATTTCCTTTTTAAAACATTTTTGCTGTGAAATATAATATATATACAAAAAAACCCAATATATTTCAAAGTACATTGTAACAAGTAATTATAGAACAGATTTCACAGTGTGGTATGGGTTACAGTTCTACAATTTTAGGTTTTTCCTTCTAGCTGCTCTAAGACACCGGAGATTGAAAGAAATATCGATATAGTGATTTAGCAGTGGCACTCATTTGTTAAACCCTGCCTTCTCTGTTATAACTCCTCTTTCTCCTTTAATCCTTCTCCCAACATTCAGGGGTATTTGGGTTATGCCCATTTTAATTTTTTCATGTTGGAAAGGGGTGTCAATAATATGCAATAGGGGGATGTAACTAGTTGATGTTCTGGAGAGGCTGGCCCCTTTGGATGTCAGGATTTATCTGGCCTAGGAACCCATTTGGAGGTTGTAGGTTTGTGGAAAGTAATCTTAACACATGAAACTTTTGTAGAATCTCAGATAAAGCCCCAGGTATACTTTAGGGTTGGCAGGAATGGTTTTGATTGGAATTTGGTAAACCCTGGTAATTAGCAATATCTACCTGAATCTAGCATAAGAGTAGCCTTCAGAATAGCCTCTCAACTCTGTTTGGACTCTCATAGCCATTGGAACCTTATTTTGTTGCATTTCTTTTCCTCCGTTTGGTCAGGAAGGCATTCTCCATCCCACACTGCCAGAGCCAGACTTATTCCTGAACACATTTCTTTTTAAATGGAAAGAAAATACACTCACAGGTTCCATCTGCCTGGTTTAACTAGACACTCTAACGTTTATTTAGTTTTATATTTTCCCGTGTGTCTATTAATTAATGTGAGTTAGCATTTAAAATACCCATGAGTTGCTTTTAATGCCATCAAAGTTTTTGAGTCCATTTATTTTTATGTGCGTTTACTGATAATGTTTTTATTACATGACTTAGGAAAAAAAAGTTTAAAAGATCTTTTAAATTATGGCTGGAATAAGTAAAGACATGGGAAAATTGGAAAGCTTAATAAAGCATCTGTATATCCAGTGACAAATGGGTTTATAATCAGAAACCCCATTTAAAAATAAAAGCCCAGGGTGGGCCACAGTGGCTCAGCAGGCAGAGTTCTCGTCTGCCATGCCGGAGACCTGGGTTCGATTCCCGGTGCCTGCCCATGCAAAAATAAATAAATAAATAATTTAAATAAATAAAAGCCCAGTGGTTCAGTGGTAGAATGCTCGTCTTTCATGCAGGAGACCGGGTTTGATTCCCAGACCTTGCATCCTCCCCCCCCCAAATAATTTAAAATAAATAAATAAAATAAAAGCCCAATCTAACATCAACACTGAATGTTGTCCTATGATGGTCTCAAGACAACATTGGATGCCAAGGAGTATATCAGCACAGGGGGCCTGTGAGAAAAATCAAACTGAAAGGAAACTTTGGGATGGATTAATAATTGCCAACATTGGGGGTTCAAAATTAACAAAAGCAAAAGCAGTTTAACATTTCTATTGAGTGTTTACTACTATGTGAAAATAAATATATGAGTAAACAAGATTGCGGCCTCTGAAAAGTTAAGTGGCTAATAAGGAACCTAACTGAGCAGAGTATTTCATTCTGATGTAGTAAGTGCTGTGATAAATAAATAGGAGGTTGCCATGGAAATGCAGAGGTGATTCACCTCCTGTGGAGGGAGGGGCAGGCAGCTATGCTGAGCTGGGTCTTAATGGAGGACGAGGATCTACCCAGGAGAAGAACAGGGAATCAGCTCTGAACCCAGAAATAGCAGCTGAGCTAATAAAGGCAAAAGTGCTTTGTAAACTTTATACAGCAAAGCTCATATTCCAGTGGACTAGGGAAAAACAGGTTTTCTCCTGGCTGATGAGAGATTTTTTTTCTCCTCAGGGCCGTTTTGCCAATTTTCTTTAGCGGAGGAGTCTATTTGTAAACAGCTAGCAAGAATCAAAGCAAGGCATATGAATTTATCTGGAGTCTATATTCCAATTCGAGGCTTTTGTTGTCTCCCACCATGGAACTTCACATTTTCAAAAAGTGTCAAACTCCTCTTTTACTCTTTTTTGAGAGGCAGGCTGTTGCAGAAGCACATTTCCTCTCTCGTTCTAAACACTGAGCATAGGATTTAGGGGGTCAGAGATGCAAGATTTCCAGGGAGTGCATATCATTCTCCTTGGCTATATATTCACGTAGGAGTGGCTTTCTAGAAGGAAACCTACTTGTGTGTCAGGACGCAATCAGTACATACACCAAATGTGGTAGATGAGGTGTCCTTTGGGGGAGGGGATGGTTCACAGGATCGGAGGCCAGGGTAAGGGCTCGGATGAGCAGGAATGTTCCCTACCCCACCCCCCGTTCTCACCCTCTGCAGCTGACCTGGGGTAGGAGACTGGCAGGTCAGAACCCTGAGCCATCCCCAGTGACTGCTATGACACCACCCAAGCAGCCCTTCAAAGGATGAAGTCCAACAGTCTCACCATGTGTGATCCGTGAGGATCTCCAGGCTTTAGCCAAATTTGAGACTCGCATTTCCCAAAGAAGGGATAGGGTTTGGTCTTGTTATTATTTGATCTTTGTAGCTTTTATTGTAATTTTTATTGTAGCTATAGCACTTGGAACAGCAGGGAAACAAATGCGTTTTTTTCTAAATATAGAGTATAGTAAAACAGAACATGTCCTAAATTCAGAGCCCAGCTCCAGCCTTGCAATGTTTCCATGACTGAGAGTTTGGCATCATGTCTTTTCTTGATTAAGGGGTCCCCAACGCTCAGTTTCCCAAGCTGATGCAAAAGAAATGAGAAGAGCTCTTCCTTGGTCCCAGGGAAACGTCTGCCATGGAGCCTCCCACCGTCTCTGTGGGAGAGGAAATGTGTGCCCACAGGGATGAGTGAGCCCAGCAGAAAGAGGACACTTTAAGGGGAATTTAAAATTAATCAGTCATCATCATCCAACAGAACAAGGAGAAGACGAGCCGGAGGCTTAAAAATTCTATAAAGCAGGCTAGAGAAGAAATATGATGGGTGATAGGAAGGCAGAGATAAAACCCATGAAGATAAAAATTCATAAAGATTGACAAAAGTAGGGAGTACAGTGGACAAGGATCTAAGAAAAGGTAAATAACAACAAAAACAGCATGAATGCGCTCTACCAGTAATAAAAAAATTAAAATTTAAAATGAATAAAATTATTTTAATTCATTCTTTCAATTATTTAAAAAGAATTAAAATTAAAACATTCTTCTGTATCAAAAATTGCAAAGAGGCTAGGGTATGACAGAAAGAGAAAACTGGGAACAAGACGTCTAGTCAAGATTGGCCTTTGTTAGGAATTCAATGTCCCAAGATGAATTTCATGGCTTTCCTAGCTTCCATTTCTCAGACAATGGAGTCAGTTGGTTATTAGAACAAACCTATGGGTGCTCTACCACAATAATCAGCAAAAGTGATGTCTACCTAACCTGAATTTCTATGTCAAGGAATCCCTTTTGACTCTGCCCAAAGTTCTGATTGCTTCTAAGTGGCAGGTTTGGCCCTGCCTAGAGCCACCCCAAGCCAGTCTGCTGGCATTTCAGGTATCTCATGCCCTAAGTAGGTGGGTTATGGAATAATTTCTCCTTGGGGTAGGGTCCAAGGGCCTTGATTTGGCCCTGATATCTACCAGGTTCGCATTTCCATCCAGTTCATTACTACTCCGTGAACTGGACGTGGAGCTGGGCTCCTGGGTGGGGCTGGCTCACCAGTCTTTGGGGACACTCCCTCCTCCTCTGACTTCCATACTTGCTGGGTGGGTCCTGCTCCAAGTCCTCTGTCCATGCTCCCCAGCATTCAAAAAATTAATTAATTGGGTGAATCTTAGGAATTTATCCGTTCTAGAGATTCCCTTGCTGTGTGCCATCTTTGGGAGTAGCTGTCTCTGACCAGAAACCATTGGCCTTATTGTGATTTGTGGTGTGGGCTGGCTAAGTGTCTTCTCATTCAACCATTTAGTAGGTCTTTATGTAATAGGTCTTTATTTTAAAGATGATGGAACTATGAACCAGAATCAATGAAAGAAGTGGCTGAGCTGGGATCTGGGTTGTGGTCTGGGAGACTTTTTGAGTTTTCCTGTCCTACTGCACTGGACCAGACACCTGGAGAACATTTGATTCAGCTCCATCACTTTGAAAAGTGATGATAAAGACAGCAAAGATCACAGAAATTAACTTGCCTAAGATTATACAAATGATGAGTGGCAGAATTGACTGTTAAAAGGTCTCCTCACTCCCAGACTAGTGACCTGTAGCCAAGAGCCTTGGCATTTGGCACCATAAAATGGGGCACTTTCAATGTCCAGTTTCCTTCAGAAAAGTCTGGACTCTTAACATGACACAACACACAAAGCTCAGTGACATCCATCTTCTCTCATGTCACTTTGCATACCTAATGATAATCCCAACACTGGCACAGAGCCTCCACATTTACAAACATTTCACTTGAATGAATGGTTTAGGATTGGTATAAAATTGTTATACTTCTTTGTTTCTGGTTGGGAAGAGGAGAAAAGGGCTGATATTTACAAAGCATAAATAGACCCGTGGTTCTCAAACTTGAGCATACTTCAGGATCACTCGGAGAGCTCCTTAAACCAAACATGGTTGGGCCTCTCTTCCCACCCCATTTCCACCCTGAATTTCTGGGATGGAGTCTGAGAATTTGAGAATTGAAGCATTTGCATTTCTAATAGACTCTCAGTTGACGCTGCTGCAGCTGGTCCAGGAAGCACCCTTTGAGGATCACTGATTTAGACAATTTACCTCAATCCTCTCAGCAGAACTTTTGATGATATTATCATCTCTATTTTAGGAGAAGAGGAAGTGGAGGCTCAGAAATGCTTAGTAAATTCCTAAGATCACCCAATGAAATAAGAAAGCAGGATCCTAGCACAGAACTTTTTAGTTCCAAAACTCTATCTTTGCTTTTTCGAAAAATCATGCTCCTTCATAAACAGCAGATTCTTAGAAAGCAGCCAAATTGGTGCTTCCACTTCCAGGTATGGGAACTGCACACTGTTCTCTGAGCTGAGGGCTGGGCTTGGGAAATGCTTGGAGGGACACCTGCTCCTATGACACACGACCTCTCTCTCACAGAGACTTCTCCTGGCTCGCCAGTGTGCTCAGGCCCAGTGGCAAAGCACAGATCCAATCAAAGTCTAAGTTATGTGGCTTTCCCTTTCCCTTTCTCCAAGGGCGCCAGTGGGCTATATCAAGCGTATATCAGGGTTCTCCAGAGAAACAGAACCAAAGAACCAACAAGATGTATATAAAGAGTTTTTATGTAAAGAAATTGGCTTATGTGATTAAGAGCAAGTTCAAGCTCTGTAGGGCCAGCAGAAGCCTGGAAATTTCAGTAAGGGTGATGGTGAAGTCTTGAGTTCAAAATCCAAAATCCTTAGGGGAAGTCAGCAGGCTGGAAACTCAAGAGGAGTTGATGTAATCTAGAACTAGAATTCCTCTTCCTATGGAAGCTTCTATCCTTTGCTTTTAGGGCATTTAGTTGGTTTCATTCAATATAGCCCATTATTGAGGGTAATCAACTTTATTTAAAATCAACTAACTAGAGATGCTAATCCCATCTACAAAATACCTTCCCAGTAACATCTAGGCCTGTGTTTGACCAAGCAACTGGATGCAATCACTTAGCCAACTTGACACACAAAATTAACCACTGTAGGAAATGTGTGCATGTGTGTGTGTGTGCGTGTGTGTGTGTGTGTGTTGTGAGTGTGTGTTATTTTGGGCAGACAGAAGTGGAAAGGGGAAACTGTGGGACCCAGCTCAAAAGCACTCAGATCTCCCACAACCCCAAAGCAGTCTTGGCAATGTGTAAAGGAGAGAGGCCCGAAGAGGCAGAGCAGCAGAGCAGATGGCTGAGCTGTTGGACACTGAGAAATTTGAATTTTGCCTAGGATGCAAGAAATCTTTATATTCAAGCAATAAAGACCCAGGCCAAGTCTGATGATCTATAGGCAGTTATCAGACCTCGGTGACATATTCGAGTTTCCCAGCCTGAGCTGGGTCTATGCCTGTATCACAAGAAGGACACCATGCCACCTGTCCCTCGTGGCCACGAACTGAGCTGGTCACTCCCCTGTTCTCAGAGGGGACTTCCTATCCAAGGGTATAAATAAGAGGTACAGCCCTGTGATGGTTTGAACTCCAGAAAAGCTGTATTTTAATCTTGATCCAATTTTATGAGGGCAGCCATTTCTTTTAATCCTGATTTAACATTGTGGCAGAAACTTTTTATTAGATTATCTGCACAGAGATGTGGCATGCCCAATTATGGGTGTGACCTTTTTAGTAGATGGAGATGTGACTCTGCCCATTCAAGGTGGGTCTTGACTAATTTACTGGAGTCCTTTAAAAAGGGAAAATGTTTTGGAGAAATGACAGAGCCAGTAGAAACTTCAAAGCAGAGCTGACACAAATGTTTGGAAGTGCTTGGAGGCCTGCATACATGAGATGTTAAGCAAGCCAGAACCTGGAGAGAGCCAGTGGAAACCGAGTGATGAAAGCCAGCCCTGAAGAAGTAAAATGAGGAACCCCCACAGGAACAGAAGCTGAAAGCAATGAAGCCCAGGGGCAAGGGACCAGTATATGCCAGCTACGTGACTACTCAGCTGACAGAGGTGCTCTTGACCCATTGGCCTTCCTTAAATTAAGGTGTCTTTCCCTGGATGCCTTATTTGGACATTTTCACAGTCTTAGATCTGTAAACTTGCAGCTTAATAAATTCCCTTTTAAAAAGCCATTCCATTCCTCATATATTGCATTCTGGCAGCTTTTACAAACTAAACACACCCCAAATCTGAGCAAATGAAATATTTGGCCTTTATCTCATCAGCGACAGGTATTGAGAAGAGTAAACCTCAGGCATACCGATTAACTGTAAAAGGAGGAAAAACAAGAAGCATTTCTCCTAATTTTCTGGCAATGCTGGGTACAATTCTAATTTGAATGCATTTCAATTTTGTGTAGTTTGACAGCAAACAGAAACATTTGTTTCTAATAATCTCTCTTTAAAAAAAAATTGGTTCAATAATTTTTAAACCCTGGGATAGGATCGTATCAAGTTAGAAATTTGGAAATGTGAAGACAATTTGTACTTCCTGTTTTAGGAGTTGTTTTATCTTGTAAATAAGGTACCAGATCAGCATAAACATCACAGGCAGAACACACACTCTAAAGAAAATGGCATTCTCTTTAAAGTATTGTCTATATGTGTATATATATAGTGCCAATATATATATACCGTTTGCATACTGGGCATAATTTATTCTTCTCAGTGTATTACACACTTCTAATGTATTATACACTTATAATGCACTGAGAAGAATAGATTACACCTAGTATGTAAACAGTAGAAACCCCCTCCATTTTAGCTTCAGTGTTTGTCATGTCTCACTGTAACAATGGAATGAATTCTATTCCACATGTTGATAAGCCTGTCATTCTGTTTAGAGGGAGCTGTGTCTGAAAATTGCACTGGGACTAAAATTGGATGAAAGCGCAAAGCTGTTAAAGATAATAGACGTGCTAAAATCCACAAATGAATGAGACTTACAATATCTGCCCATTGTGCTCTGCAGTGCATTTTCCACACATAAAATGTGGCACTGCCGGTTGTCCTTTCTCTTTCTGGGACATTCATGAACACGCACATCCAATATCAGAGGCGTGGTTTCTGGATCAGGTCTCACGTTCATATCCTTACCCTCCGATATCCAGTGGGAGGAACTCCAATCAACTCTATACCATCTCTGTTATTGGCCATCTCTTGCAGATGCTACGTGCCTCTGTGGATAGCAGTCTGAGCTGATTTGTTCTGAGCAGTCACCCAGATAGACGTCCCCCCTTGGGATGAGAATTTTGTTTCAGACTATATATATATCTCACATACACACAAGAGATACCTGGCTGTATTTTCAATTTTAAAGCTGGAGGCAAAAGTAACGGTTGTATGAGCAGATTGGGAGAGAGCTACTTGAAACAAATTGATGGCTTTTAAAGGAATTATGAGACGCCCCCGTGTAAAAATAGCTCCTGTCTCTTCTCTTGGAATTGATGTTGAATTCACTGCCATTTCCTGGGGGGGCTTTTAGTGCCGAGGATTTTAAGAGTGGTAAGTTCAAAAAGCCATGATAGCTTTGTTAGTTGGCTTTCCGATGGAAAATGAGAGAATTTCCACGCTTCAGCTGGCCACCTCTGAACACTCCAGGTTCCTGAAGGGTTTGCAGGGAAAATGCTGGGGGATGTTCCCTGAATCTCTCTGATAGATCCACATATAGGGCCTGGACCTGCCTGTGCTTCTTTCCTTGGAGTATCCAGTAGGGACCTAATGAACGGTACCCCCTCTTCCTACTTCCATTCTGTCCCCTGCAGTGGGAGAAGAAAATCTCCTAATGCCAGAGGGGCTCCAGGTCCTTCCAGTTGCACCAATGCCCTGATGAGAGAAAGAAAACTGAGCAGAGTGGAGCAAAGCAAGATGATGATGGGGGATGGGATGAACTTTTCCTCCAACTCGAGGGAGCAGGGTCTTGGCTCTCTCTCTGAGGAGAGGAACGTATCTGTCCTGTTCACTCCCTTGCTCACTGTGGCACTTGCCACAGGATGCACCGTGACTGGTTTTCTTCTTCGTTTCCCCTGAATTGTACAGAAGCTGTGTTTTGTTTCTATGGCCCCGGCATCTGGCACAGTGCCTGCCATATAGAGTTCAGTTAACCTTTGTTGAAAAAATGAGTGATATTTATGGCATCTTTTCAGAGTTCAATTATAACAAATTATGATGGTTTGGTGGTTTGGGGAAGCCACTGCACACATCAGATGGGGCCATTTAGAAAAGAGCTCTGGCATACTAGGGGAGCAAACACCAGGGTAGGACTTTTGGGGGCCTTTCAGAAGATCAAACCACCACATAATTTCAATTTTTTAGAGTTGAACATTGAAAAGGTGGAATAATGTCCAAAAACAGAGCTGTGTTGGGAACCAAAATGATCAGAGGAAATTGGAGAAGAGTGAAAAGTAGGGGAGGAAATGTAGGTAGGTACTGCAGTTTAAAAATCTAAAATTTAAACACCCAGCTGATTTTGGGATTTAACATCTGTGTGATCTTAGGTTCTCTATATAAGAACAGATCAGCCATCTCACCATTCCACCCAATTTAAGTAAGTAAACATAATTTCAAAATAACTTTGAGTTTTTTTTAGTATTATCGGGTATAGCGCTTATTTCCTTCAAGTATATAAAGGTGCTTTCTACAGGTGGATCGGCATTTGCCCTTTGTGATTTTCTAGTGATCTTTGGATTCATAGCAAAATATTTAATTGTTTTCCAAACTATATGGGATTGATTTAATGGCTGAAGTTCCTTCTCAGTTTTAAAATGCACACATTACTGTGACTCTGGATGGTTAATGATAAAGGACCCATTTTTAAAACAAGCCTGAAGCGTGCAGACGGCACGTGGAGGGTCTTTAAACAATCGGCGGAGACCTCGCACCAGTGGCCTGCTGCAGCCCTGAGTCAGTTACTGGTGGGGCCTCCTAGGCATTTTCAAAGTAGCATCTGTAGAGCTACTGGCCATGTACCTGCTCCCCCTTGGCATCATGCTCTTTTAAGCAAGAGTGAGTAATGGGGAGAAGCCCTCCAAAATAAAGAAGATATGAAATCTAACACCCAGCTATGTCAACATAAAACCGGCTATGAACAACTGAGGGAGGGGGCCGGGACTGGGTGTTGGGACCTGCTGCAAAACTGATGCTGAATGAAGAGTCTTTCATTCATCCTCAATTCCTCTGACTCACCAAAGCCAAATCTGCAGATTTATCATTTTGCTGATATGTTTGGGGAAATGTTAATACTCTGGCAATATCCTAGAAAAAAAATTCTGTATAAAGCAAAATCAAACATTTCTGCTATTATCATCCTCAATACTTTTCAAACCACAATGCTAGGGGTTAAAGGGTATGAAGAGAAATAAGACTCATTTCCTGTCTCAAAGAAACTTATTGAAACTGACTTTATATATATATGTATATGTACATGCCTTACATTATATATTACATTGTCATGTATATATATTATATACATTATTAACATAATAAAGTACGATATGATAATATGGCAAGAGACTGAAAAATGCAATAGTAATTGCTAATATTTATTATGCACTATGCTGAACTCTGTTCTAGGTTCTGTAAATATGTTTATCCATTCACAAAAATCCTGTGGATTTGGCATTATTATCATTTCAATTATGCAGATGAGGAACCTAAAGCACAGAACAATTACCATTAAAAAATAATAATACATACACGCACACACATACTTGACTAAGTCAGGGCTGGTAAACTGGGATTCAACATTGAAACCCCACTCTCTGGCTTCAAGTTCCCACCCTTAAGTACTATGCCAGACAGAAGACTGCCAGAGAAAGAGTAATGCGAGATTAGTCTCTTCTTAACTCAGTAGGATCAGGAACTCAGAACCAGGTCTACCAGTTCTTGACTCAGTAGAACTGCCAAGCACATTCTTGTAGAGGTTAAACATCTCAAGGAAATGGAGCTTCTCGTAGTATTGGATACACTCACAGTAATCAGTTAGAGAGTCCCTCCTCTGTGTCCCACAGTTTTAGCATATTGCCATATATACTGGAATTTGTGCAACTGTCCTGCTAGCTCAGCTGTCTCAGTGTGAAGCGCAGGGCCTGGTACATAATGGGCATTCCATAAAAAACAGAATGAGTGAATATTTAACTAACAAAAGAGAAACTTTCTCCCTTGTTGAGGGAACCAGCTCTACCTTTTTCCTTGGTTCCAATATTTGCCTTGACTCTTTAGCCAGGAGTCATGATTTTTGGTACATAGGTTATTTCAACTGAGATATGATCCACCGCATTCAAGGTAGGTCCTAATCCTCTTACTGGACTCCTTTATAAAAGGATAAAACCCATACTGAAGCTAAGAGAGAGAAACACTCAGGGAAGTTTAGAGAAAAATCCCTGGAGAAGTTAAGAGAGGATCCACAGAAAACAGAGGAAGCCATTGAAGACAGAATGTGGAAGCAATAAAGTCTGGGAGGGAAGGACTAGCAGACATATCACCGTGAGCCTTGCTATCTGACAGAGGAGCCCAAGCTTGCCAGTAACCAATCTTCAGAGAAGGTATCGTCTTGTTGATGCCTTAATTTGGACACCATTTTCATGGTCATAGAACTGCAAACTTGTAAGCCAATAAATTCCCATTGTTAAAAGCCAGTCCATTTCTGGTACATTGCATTTCATCAGCTTTATCAAACCAAAACAGGGAGCCAATCATGAGAAAATTCATGTCACAATTCATCCCATTTAATTATTTGAGCACAACTGTGATAAATGTTCAGATGAGAAGAACAAGGCGGTAGAGAATGGAAAGCAAGTGCTCCCGCTCTACGGTAGGTCAGATATTTCAGATGAGATCCAGAAGAGCCAGAGTTACTATTTTAGACCATGGAAATAGTCTGTGCAAATGTCCTTAAGTGGAAAAAGTCATGGAATATTTGGTGCTAAGAATGCCAATGAAGCTGAAGAGCAAAAGAGTGGGGTCCTTTTTTGGCTAACTCTAAGGGGCATAGATCATGAGAGGACCCTGGTAGCACCAAAAGAGGCCCTGGGGTTGCATAAGATGATGCTGAGGAGGTAGACAAGACAAAACTATAAGAGCCATGTGGGTTGTCCTAAGAAATTTGTATTTTATTCTAAGGGCAGCAGGAAACAATTGAAGGTTTATTTTTTTCAATTAAAAATTTTTTTTAAAACATAACAGCATACAAGCATGACCTTTCTTACCATATGATCATTCCATTCTTGGTATATAATCAATAATTCACAATATCATCACATAGTTGTATATTCATCACCATGATCATTTATTAGAACATCTGCAGAAATTCAGAAAAGAAATAAAAAGAAAAAAAAAACATACATACCATACCCCTTACCCTTCCCTCTGCTAGTATTTCCATCCACCCAATATATTTTAGCCTTTGTTTCCCCTATTTTTTTTCCATACCCCTTACCACTCCCTTTCATTGATCACTAGCATTTCCATCTACTAAATTTATTTTAACATTTGTTCCCCTTATTATTTATTTTTAATCCATATGTTTTACTCATCTATCCATACTGTAGATAAAAAGAACATCAGACACAAGGTTTTCACAATCACACAGTCACATTGCGAAAGCTATATCATTATACAATCATCTTCAAGAAACATGGCTATTGGAACACAGCTCTACATTTTCAGGCACTTCCCTCCAGCCTCTCCAATATACCTTAAACTAAAAAGGTGATAGCTATATAATGCATAAGAATAACCTCCAGGATAACTCTCGACTCTGTTTGGAATCTCTCAGCCATTGACACGCTATTGTCTCTCATTTTTCTCTTTCCCCTTTTGGTCAAGAAGGTTTTCTCAATCCCTTGATGCTGAGTCCCAGCTCATTCTAGGATTTCTGTCCCACGTTGCCAGAAAGGTTTACACCCCTGGGAGTCATGTCCCACATAGAGGGGAGGGGCAGTAAGTTCACTTGCCATGTTGCCTGAGAGAGAGGCCACATTTAACCAACAAAAGAGGTTCTCTGGGGATGACTCTTAGGCCTAATTTTTAGTAGGCTTAGCCTATCCTATGAATGAGCCCCAAGATTGAGGGCTCAGCCTATTGCTTTGGTTGTCCCCACTGCTTGTGAGAATATCAGGAATTTTCCACATGGGGAAGTTGAATTTTCCCCCTTCCTCATCATTCTCTCAGGGGACTTTGCAAATACTTTTTTATTCACTGTTCAAATTACTCTGGGATTTATCAGGCCATCACTCTGGACAAACCTACAAAATCTCATGTCTTACTCAAGGTTCCATGTGCATATGGTGTTCAGTTAAACTGTCCACATACGTTATATTAGGAAAGTCACTAGTCAAAATATAAATTTTGTACCAAATAGACATTTTTTGCTTTAGTTTCACGGATAAGTTAAAGTTTTAAAATATGAATTACCATCTATTTTCAACACCCTGCAATATTGACATTCCTTTGTTCTTCCTCATGCAAAAACATTTTTTCATTTGTACATTTAGTCACTATCATTGTATACTCTAGGCATTCTTAGATTATACCATCCCAGTCTTTATCATCTATCCTTCTTTCTGATTTCATTTGTGCCTCCAGCTTTCCTCCCTCTATCATTCTCACATTCAGCTTCATTCACTGTACTAACATTATTGTATTACAGCTAGGTAGTATTGTACTATCCATTTCTAAATTTTTACAATCAGTCCTGTTGCACCATCTGTATCCCTTCAGCTCCAATTACCCAATATCTACCCGATTTCTATCTCCTGATGGTCTCTGTTATTAACTGAAATTCCCAAGTTCATTCACTAATGTTAGTTCATATCAGTGAGACCATACAGTATTTGTCCTTTTGTTTTTGGCTAATCTCACTCAGCATAATGTCCTCAAGGCCCATCCATGTTATTACATACTTCATGGCTTTATTCTGTCCTACAGCTGCATAATATTCCATCGTATGTATATACCACAGCTTGTTTAGCCACTCGTCTATTGATGGACATTTTGGCTGTTTCCATCTCTTGGCAATTGTAAATAATGCTGGCATAAACACTGGTATGCAAATGTCCGTTTGTGTCCTTGCCCTCATGTCCTCTGGGTAGATACCTAGCAATGGTATTGCCTGATCGTATGGCAATTCTACACTTAGCTTCCTGAGGAACCACCAAACTGCCTTCCGCAGTAGTTGTACCATTTGACATTTCCACCAACAGTGGATAGGTGTGCCTCTTTCTCCACATCCTCTCCAGCACTTGTTTTCTGTTTTATTGATCATGGCCATTCTGGTGGGTGTGGGTTGATACCTCATTGTAATTTTGATTTGCATTTCTCCAATAGCCGGGGAAGTTGAGCATCTTTTCATGTGCCTTTTGGCCATTTGTATTTCCTCTTCTGAGAAGGGTCTGTTCATGTCTTTTGCCCATTTTGTAATTGGGTTGTCTGTCTTTTTTGCTGTTGAGTTGAACAATCTATGTATTCTGGGTACTAGATTTGTATCTGATATATCATTTCCAAATATTGTCTCCCATTGTGGGGGCTGTCTTTTTACTTTCTTGACAAAGTCTTTGATGCACAAAAGTGTTTTATTTTGAGGAGTTCCCATTTATTTCTTCAATGTTCATGCTTTGGGTGTAAGATCTAGGAAACCACCTCTTATTATAAGATTTATAAGATATTTCCCTACATTTTCCTTTAAAAGTTTTATGGTCTTAGATCTAATGTTTAGGTCTTTAATCCATTTTGAGTTAATTTTTGTCTAGGGTGTGAGATCCTCTTTCTTTCTTTTGCATGTGGATATCCAGTTCTCTAGGCACCATTTATTGAAGAGACTGTTCTGTCTCAGGTGAATTGGCTTGACTGCCTTATCAAATATTAATTGTCCATAGATGAGAGGGTCTATATCTGAACACTCTATTCGACTCCATTGGTCAGCATATCTATCTTTATGCCAGTTCCATGCCGTTTTGACCCTGTAGCTTCATAATACGCCTTAAAGTCCGGTAGTGTGAGACCTCCGACTTCGTTTTTCTTTCTCAGGATATTTTAGCTATTTGGGGCACCCTGCCCTTCAAGAT
This sequence comes from Myrmecophaga tridactyla, assembly GCA_004026745.1. NCBI lineage: Eukaryota > Metazoa > Chordata > Mammalia > Pilosa > Myrmecophagidae > Myrmecophaga > Myrmecophaga tridactyla. The sequence continues at coordinate 54,424 of PVIY010007866.1, read as the reverse complement.
AAATTTGGTTATTGGTTTTTCTATTTCTGAAAAGTAAGTTTTTGGGATTTTCCATTGAAGGTTTTAAGCAAAAAGAGAGGTACAATCCGTTTTGCCTGTTAAAAGAACAAACCCCTCTGCCTGTTGTGCTGAGAATCTAGAGGATTTCAAGAATGAATGCAGGAGGCTGTTTACTGCAGAGAAAGAAGAGACTTAGACTGAGGTAGTGGTGGTGGAGACTGAGAGACCTGGTCAGACTGAAAAGCTATTCAGAAGTCAACTAGGGTTGGTGATTGATTGGCTATTGGAGGAAGAGGGGTGGAGAGGGCTCAAGAATGACTCTTAGATTTTTGGTATGAGAACTGGGTTTGTGGTGGTGCCATTCCCTGAGGCTGAGAAAAAGGGGAGGAAGTATTTGGTTGAGCAGGTGGCTCAGGACACATACCAAGAAGGATGTTTTTCTGTTTGAGCTTCCATTTGAATATCTAGAACCTTTTTGATTTTACTACTTGGAGTCACTAAGAAACAATTTGCAATGGTTTGCAATTCTAGTGTACTTGATCCCAAACTTCCAAAGCCTTCTGCTTTGAAAAGCTCCAGAAAGAAAAAAATATATATATATATAAATCTAGACTAAGCCTACACAAATTCAAATTGTATATGGAAGGAATCACCAGCTGGTGAAGAATCACCCTAAATACTTTGACATCAAGAGTGTCTTGTGCTCTTGGACTCATCAGATGTAATACACGTGCACTATTCTATCTGCAACTTTTAAACATCATCCAGATAATCCCTGAACTGCATTGTTGAGGCAAATGCTCTCTTTTCCATGCAAGGAATTTTTTTCAGAGAGGCTTAATTTTATCTTTTGAAAAGACTAGTAAGTTTGTGACATATTAAAGTAATGAAAATACATGAAACTAGAGCTCCTCTCTACTCGCCCTCCTCCTAAAAAATTAAAAAAAATATATTTTTATTGACAAACCTTTACACACATACATTCCATATGTGGTGTACAATCAACGGCTCACGATATCATCACATAGTTGTGTATTCATCACGGTAATCATTCTTTAGAACACTTGCATCACTCCAGAAAAAGAAATTAAAAGAAAAAAGGAAAAATTCATACATACCATACCACTTACCCCTTCCTTTCATTGACCACTAGTATTTTCATCTACTGAGTTTAGTTTGCCCCTTACCCCCCACTATTTATTTATTTTTTAATCCATATTCTTTTACTCATCTATCCCTATCCTGGATAAAAGAAGCATCAGATACAAGGTTTACACAATCACAAAGTCACATTGTAAAAGTTATATCTTTATACAATCATCTTCTCCTAAGTGTTTTTGACCACAGAAAATTGGGGTCCCATGTGAGTTCTCATGTCCATGAACAGAGGTCTGCTTAGCTCTCACTTGTTGCATTTTCTTCACTTCTTTTCTCTGTTTCTCAAGTGAGCTATTTTTTTTGCAAGTCTGTACATTTGGCATTATCAGATGTTATATCAGAATATGCTTTTCTTGTTATTGTAAAGTACCATGATAATGTGTTCTGAGAGGGAAACATTTCCAGAAATCACTAGAAGATTTTTGGCTCCCAAACTGCATTTTTATTGCTCTGAAGATAAGCTAATGCTGTGATATACCATATTATTAAATGGACGCAAACACACGTTCAAACAATCAGAAGACTCCAAGCAGTTTAGAGAATACATGTTCTCTTTTTACCCACATTTTTGGTTGTATACACTGAAATCAAAGGTAAAGCAAAAATGAGCAAAGCGACTGCCATATTGAGCAGAAGTAAAGCTGAGAGGAAAATTTTATTTAACTGTGTGATTCTCACTTGTCCTCTCAGTGACAGTAACAGGAGCTGCAGGTCATCTGGTCATTTGCTGTGAACCTTCCTTTCTGCTCTCCAGTGAGGGGTTGAATGGAGAGATACTGTGCTTCCAACCTGGCAGGCATGGTAGGCTGATGGGACTTCCTAGAAAAGTCTGGGGTATATGAGGGATGGTGGAGGATGGGTACATGCCTTCATCTTTCTCAGGAAGATTTGGGTGACATCAAGGTTTGTCAGAAGCCTGTTTCACCCTGTGTGCCAGTTTGAAAGTATTATGTACCCAAGAAAAGCCATGTTTTAATCTTGATTCAATCTTGTGAGGATCTACTGTTTCTGTTCTTTTAGTCCTAATTCAATACTGCATGTTGAAAACTTTTGATTAGATTATCTCCACAGAGATGAAACTGTGTGTGTGACCTTTTGATTAGATAAAGATATGACTCCACGCATTCCAGAGTGGGGACAGGTCTTGATTAATTTACTAGAGTTTTTAAAAGGGAAAACATTTTGGAGAAACCTCAGAAACAACAGAGCTGACAGAAACTTCAGAATAGAGCTGATACAGATGCCGACACTTGGAGAACAGAGAAACGGATGTTTGGAGATGGTTGGAGCCCAGCTAACGTTGCCATGAGATAGATGTCAAGCAAGCCAGAACCCAGAGAGAGCCAAGGGCAGTCAAGAGATGAAAGCCAATTCTGGAGAAGCAAAATGAGGAACCTCCATAGGAGCAGAGACTAAAAGCAATGGGGCCCGGGAGCAAGGGACTAGCAGATGCCAGCAGTATGCCTTTCCAGCTGATAGAGGTATTCCAGACCCATCGACTTTTCTTGAGTGAATGTATCTTTCCCTGGAGGCTTAGTTTGGATATTTTCATAGGCTTAGAACTGTAAACTTGTAACTTCTTAAATTCCCTTTACAAAAGCCATCCCATTTCTGGTATATTCCAGCAGTTTGCCAACTAAACCCCCCGTATCCATTTTATTGAATATATCCTGAACCTGGTGCCTCCTCTCCACTTGCTCAGATTTGGACTCCTTCAAGAATTCCCATATATTCAGGAGCTTCTCAGGAATGTCTAAATTGAGTGAAGTCTTCTTCATGAACATCTGTTTTCCCCATAGGGGCTATAGATGAGCTACCCTTAGCTCAGAGGGAGGTTCTGGGTCTGCAGGACCTGCCCAGGCCCATTCTAGCTCCAGTCCAAGTGTTACTCCACAAAGACGTGGTACAGCCATGCCATAGGATACCACTGCAGCAATAAAAAGGAACAAATTATTAACACTTAACAACAACCTAGGGGATTATGCTGTGTGAAGAAAAGCCAATCCCCAAACCTTGTACTCCATAAAATTCCATTTGTATAACATTTTTTAAATTACACAGTTTAGGAATGAAGAATAAGTGAGTGGTTGTAGGGTAGGGCGGAAGTGGGTATGGGTATTGAAAGGAACACAAAGGATCCTTACCTCAGTGGAGCCTGTTTCCTCCCAGATACTTGGGGTGAAGAGAAGCTCCTAGAACAGGCATTTCTCCTCTTTCCATGAAACTTCAACTTCAGCAAATGGGCTTTCCTCTTTATCTGATATATGAAGATTTGGGGGGGGGGGCATCAAGATATATATTTTTTTCAGGGAGTATGGGCATCAGTCCCACATTCCCTGAGCATGATTTCCTGGAGAATGGACCCTGGGCTCTGTTGTTAGACATGGGGTTCTAATTTCTGCTTATTTCTTTGCTATTTGGCTTCACCCGAGTGACCTTACTGAGCCACAATTCCTTCACCTGCGGGTGCTAATGCCTATTTCATAATCTTGTTGTGAGGGTAAAAGAGATGATGGACATGACACATGCTATCTGTCACACATATATTAATAAACATCAGCTCCATTCCTTTCTCCTAAGCGAGATCAGCCCAAACATAGATCTTTTGGTGTGAACACCAATAAACTCTGTCCTTTTTATATGGCTTTATCTGAGTTACTAGAGCCATATAAAATAAGAAGTTCCTGTTCCGTTAAGTTTCAAGATTAGACTGTAGGGGAAAAAAGGAAAAGTCATAACATTTTTTTCTCAGTTACTTTGCATAGCAGACTAAAATGAAGAAAATATGAGTTGTCATTTCATAGTATCTGATGTGGAATATAAACAAAAGCTCTTCCACTGAATCTTGAAGATTTTATGACTTCTGCTTAAACAATAAGCAAAAAAAGCCACATTCAATAATGACAAGTGGATCAGAGAAGAATGCATAAATGAGTGGAAGTGAATGTATCCAATCAGCATGGAATAATAACTGAACATGTTCTGCCGTACTCAGTACTGTCCAAGCCCTTACATTCATCCTCATAATCCCAAAGTATCAGATCATCTCCTTTGCAAATTAAATATTCCAAATGATTGTCTCCAAGCCAAAATGAGACCTGTCTTCACTGTCCCATTGCTTGACACAACTGGCTTCCTGGGCTACAGAGAGAGTTCATCAGGACAAATTGATGGACGCAAGCTTGTCTGGCGCCCTTCAGGGTCAGATGAGAGAGAAATAGAAGGGTGATAGGAAAGCCACTCTGTAGGGGTGCTTCATGTAATCCACTGGACTTCTCTCCCGGCTTCCAGTTGTATTTCCCATCTTGGGGGGCACCTATTCAGATGGCTCATGTCAGGGGTGCATCTATTAAAAATATATTTATCAATACCCTGCTTCTTCCTAAATGGTAGCAAGGCATCTCTAAGGGCATAACAATAGACCAAGATTTAAAGGATGAGGAAGCCTTAGCCTGGTGAAGAGAAGGGAAAGATCCTAGACAAGGAGGAAGAGCTCAGTGCCAGAGAGAAGCAGCGAGAGAGATTCTCAACTCCATGAATTGCTCAGCCTCCCACCTGAGTCAGTATTTCTTCTCTAGAATGTTCTTTTGTCTCAGGAACCTTGTTACTCGTCTGCAGCCAACTGCCCAAGTGGTTTCACTGAACTTCTTTATAAGAAATTAGAAGGTTATAAGCATTTGGGATGAGATTTCATTCTGCAGGCACTGTGCATTGCAAGATGTTTAGCATTACTATCCTTTGCCCGATACATGCCGGTAGCATTCTCCAAATACTGTGAAAACCAGTAACACGCCCTCCCATAGACACATTACTAAATGTCCCTGAATCTGGGAGGGGGTGATATCACCTCCCACTGAGACTCACTGGGTAGTCACAAAGATCCCTGTAAGCTCTCATTTGCCTCATTTTATTTCGAACTCCATCTAAATTCCTCCACTGCCTGCCCTGTATCTGCAGTAATACCTGGAGGAGTTGGGGACCTACAGGCTGCAGGCTCTGCCTTCAGCTTGCTGCAGTCAGCAATTACTTACAGTGTCTGTATGTTCCCTCATGGTCCAGAGAATTATGTAGGTGGGCGAGTATGAGCCTTGATTTCTGGATGTGGGAGAAGCAGATGGAAAGCTCTGAGAATGTTCTGGATGAGACAGAACTAGGAAAAACCTCATTATACATTGATTAATAGAAAAGAAATGGGCAATGGCCCATTACTTTTTTTTGCTAGTGAAGATTAAAGCTGGAGGGAAAAATATAGGCTCCATCACTCCAGAGACTGAGCATTTAAATTTTTCCTTTTTCATTCTTTGGAAATTAAACTGCTGATTTTTTTTTTAAATAGTCCCTTTACTTGAGTTTTTGCCCAATAGCAATAATCTCTGAGATTTTGTTAGGATTTTGTAGAGCTGAAATCCTTCTTCAGCAAAATTCCAACTCCTAAAATGTTGTTTTCTCTCTTTGAGTGAGTATTTAAAATATGTAAATAATGTGTTTATATATATATATATGCATAGTACATTTTCCAAATTCTGCTTTCCTATTAATAATGTAGGGTATGTTGCACCTACTTTGAAGATGATTGTATACAGATATTTTACAGTATCTCCTACAGTGGAGCTGCTATTAAGGGGCAGCAATAAATAATAACACTGGCTCTCTTTGCTCAGAGAATAATCTGTGGTGTAAATAAGTTAAAGAAACAAACATTGCCTTATTCAGTTCCATAAAATAATTCCCCAGAGAAGCACTGGAGCTGCCATGAGGAGAGGTACCTTGGGGGACAAAATTAACCCTCCAAACACAGCCAGCCTCTGGTAGGAAGAGTCAACCAGCCCTCTGGGTTTAGTTTCTCTTTGTTAAATGAGCTAAGTTGAATCTTTATTCATTCTTTTATGAATTTGTGAAATGTTGTCTTTTGTTTTGCTTCTGATTCCTAGAATCGTAGTGCAAAAATATGGAGCCTCTTTTCTGACCCAGGCGTCAGAGATTGGTTCCAATGGAGCTCCCAGCCTCTAGGTTTATGAAGAGAGGACCTGCCTGCTCACCAGTAAGGAGAAGGACCCCTGCCACTCTTTGGTCTCCATTACCTGCCTGTGTTGGGCTGTGCCATGGCCAGGTGGCTGAGTGTGTGGGTCTTCTAGAGAAATAACTCATCTATCTCCACTCTGGCACATCTGGTCCTGCCAATGAACTATTAAAGTCAGAGTTCTCTAGACTACAGCTGTCTTCTGAAATCTCAACAAGGAACTTTCTGTTGGAGGTAAACATGAATTCAGTTTGGAATGAAAGTGTATGTGGGATATGTCAAAGGCTTTTCTCCTTCTAAGCCATGGGAATAGGTTGATCTTGATTTCAAAGGGGTGAGCAAGTTGCCTCCCATTATTATTATTTGTGGAGCATCAAGGAGCATTAGATGACTTCATCAAGACCAAGAATTCTTTCCATCAGATTTATCCAACTGATGCCAAAATTCAAAAGCAATGTAGTTAGTGGTATCACCTTGAACCTCATAACTTTGAAGGTCAATAGACAGCCTTATGCCCTTATGTCTCTAAGAATCCATTTTCTTTAAGCATCTTGAGGAAGATCAAATAGCTGAAGATGATAACCAAGTAAAAGAAGGCCAACCTGGAAACCAGCCAACAAGCTGCATTTCTGACAGGGGAAATGATAAAGCTTACAAAACTATCCTGAATATACTACCTATGAAATGAGACTTTTCTTCCCATTACATAATGATTTCCTGTAGCTCTCTCCTTTTAATCTTTCATGAATTTGATTTCTTGCTGCTATTTCAGTGGCTTATGATTCAGAGAGCTAGAATTTTAAAAAGGGGAAAGGATAAACCAATTTGGAAAATTTCAATCATATTGCAGAATCTCTAAGTTCAATCAGTCTCTATTTAATCTGATGTCAATTGCAATTGCCCATATTTTTCAGGGTCCAGTTTCCCAGCTATAGATAACAAATTTTAGAGCTTTCGTACTTCTCTTGGTTTGGAGATCTTGTTACCTTACCAAGAAATATATATGTATTTTAACTTTTTTATTGGATAGTATACCGTATATCCAAAGCAAAGAAATAAAAAAGCAATAGTTTTCAAAGCACTCTTCAACAAGTAGTTACAGGACAGATCCCAGAGTTTGTCATGGACTACCACATGATCCTCTCAGATTTTTCCTTCTAGCTGCTCCAGAATATAGGAGGCTAAAGGCTTAAATATTTTTTTTTATCACCACAATCGACTTTCTTTCTTGTACCAAGAAATATTAAGGTTTTGTGTTTTTATTGGAGGTAGACAATGTTTTGAATTAACTAAAATTCTGAGATGTTGTATACTTCCATCTCAAATCATGGTTGTGCTTTCCACGAAATGCAGCATCTATAGAGTTGTTTTGCTCACACACTATTTAATTCGAATTGCCTTGTGCACTATCATTAGAGGTTGCAGTTTTGGAAAGGAACCTCTTGATTGCAAGAGTAATTGCAGCATATCACCAAGAGGGAAGGAGCTCAGGAAGGAAAAATCATTCAAAGTAATGTAAAACCGCGGGATGCATGTTTTTGTGCTGTCTTCCCATCTTATTGTTCAATTTATTATCCTGAAAGTGTTTTTATGGTTTTAAGGGCCAGGCATGTTCATGTTTTCAAGTGACAACTAGTGCATGTCAATGGATCCTGTGTATTGTCTATAAATATCTATTGAATTCCATTGGAAGTAAGAGTAACGTGGCTATCTTTGTTAACTCACCCAAACCATGGGAACATCTGGCTGTTTGTAACCCTGTTTGAGGCCCCTATGCCCCCAGCTCAGTGCCTAGCCATCAATAAAATGTTATGGAGTGATTAATAATTAAATTTATAAACCTGGAAGATGCTATTTTTATGATACTTAGAAGATGCTAGTTTTTGCTGGGTGTGTGTGTGTTTTCTTCACATCAACTGCAAAGTCATTTTCTCTAATTCTTTGTACAGGAAGCTGGAGGCATCTGGCAATCTGCCATCTGTTTTCATTTTATAGATGTAGAAAGCCTTGGTATGAGCTTTGGTCAGGGATAGAATGACTGAAACGGAGATGCTAAAATCGATGTTTATTTAACTGTATTAAGTGCTGATTTGCATTCTTGAGTTTCATCCTTGTTTTTACTTTTCCTCAGTTCCTCAGTTAAGGAAGTTACCAGAACACATCAGCATGAAATTAATTTTTCTTAGTAGCTTAGTAATGGATGGAATACTCATAGCTCACTTCCACCGGGTTTTTTTCTTTCTTCCCCTGCTGTTCTCTGTGTATACTGGCCCAATACCCATTCACAGGATGGGAGGAAATAAAATTCTTTCCCACTAGAATCCCAGGGTCTCTTAACAGGCATCTTTGGGGACCAGTTATTTTCCAGTGGACTAAGGAATCTCATGGAATACCAATCTTCCTATCTGGACACATCCTCCCAGCATTTATTACTAATTGTTTCAGGTTGTCCTTTTCTCTGCCTCATCATTCATGCCTACATTAATTTTATATGAATGTAGACATGACCCTATCTTAAACCAATGCTAAAATTTAAGGTTTAGTTTCCTTTCCTCCTCTTGAGTGTATGATATTCTGTAAAATGTTATTCTCTATCAATAGGAGTCATGATGGAAAAAGTGCTTAGAACACATCTGACATCACTACGCCCAAGAACAAGTTTAAGAGTCATTGAATGTAGTAAGGAAACTTGCCGGCTGGTGCTCCCTGAGTAGATTTTGTCTATTTTCAGTATTTCAGAGTCTCCAACCGGTTGGTCCAGACTGCCTGCCTCCCTGCCTTCCCTAAAATGCATGGCATCTGCTAATAATAATAGCTTATCACATTTGAATGGCAGGAGTACAGAGCTCACCAAACCACATGACTCTAGGCACCCCCATTCCAGCCCCCAGGGTATGTGCTGCTGCTCCAGGTGTCCATTCTCACTATATAAGAACTAACCCCCAAAACAGCATCTCTACTCAGTTGCTGGTCCTTCGCAATATACTTGCCTTCCTTTTCTTCATGCCCAAAGGACTCTTCTCCATTTGACCCATTTCACCTCTCAACTCATCTATCATCTATCATGGCCACCTCCTAATTGGGCTGCTTGACTCCAGGCCCCTGGCCCTCCAATCTACTTACTCCCGTACAAATCTGAAGCACACCTGCCATTGATTCCCTCTTCTACAAGAATATTCCATACTTCCCCAGCAAGCAAAACACAATCACACATCTTACCTTATTGCTACTGTCCTCTTCACTCGCCGTGGTAAACTTGTGAACTTGCCAATGCTCCCAAGGCGTAATCTCTACCTCTCAGCAATTACCGTCATTTGTTCAGCTCCTTCTGCATTTTCTCTCCTGGTTCCATGTATCCAAACCTCCCCATTCTTCACGGCCCAACTGAAGACTTTCCTAAACCCCTAAGCTCTAAGTGATCTCTTCTCATAATTGCCAAACCCTTTGTTATCCCTCTTATTTTCTACCTGATGTCATGATTATTTTCCTTGCCACTGAAAACCATCATGACAATCATCACCCTCTATGTATTAGTGTGAAACTGTTGCTCTGCTAAGGATTTATGTAAATTATCTCATTTCATTATTCCCATCTAGATAAATGCTAGACTCTTCCCTCTACGAGTAAGAAAACGAAACCACAAGGAAAGTAACTTCCTAGGATCACGGAGAAGAATCAGAATTTGAATCAGTCTACTCCAAACCCTATGCTTTTAATCACTATGTTTCATTACCTCCTGGGTACATATTTTTTAAATTTCTCCTGTTGGTTTCCATCGACTAGCAGAAAAGTAAAAAAACATATATATCCTTTTATCTTTGTGACTTCCACAAAGTAGAGTGTCATTAAATTTTTAATTTAAATTTAAATAAATTTTTCTTTTTATTTCCTGACTCTTTATCCAGCACCAGACACCATGGTTTATTCAAACCATCTTTATTTAATTTAAACCAAAAAACTAAATAGAGGGGAAATGACTTTTAGCAGAATTAACAATAAATGATGAAACACATACCTGTGCTATTTATATTATTGTTCTCCACAGAAACGCAAACAAGGAAACAGCTTGGCAGGCTGGAATTTGCTAGATTTAGTTTCAAGTATCATTTTGAATGGTGGCTATCAATCCTCTGAAATAAAGTGTTTATATTAAAAAATGGAAAGTCCTGCCAGGATTGGTCTAGAGAACTAGTTTCTTGCTTCATGCTTTACTTGAGTGAGAGAATCATCTCTTCAAAATTCCATCATTATTTTTTTCTGAAGTAGTTCAAAATCAGGACCCCATTCCTAGCCACAATGTTGAAGAACTTGGCCCCTTGTGTTGGGTCCTCCATAAGCAGATGTTTGGGTTGGGGGGAGGTGGGTTGGGGCTGAGGACGACTGCCCCATACTTTTTCCTTATATTTTGTCATACTTGGTGGACATAGACAAATATATGAAGTGACTAGTTTTTTATAAAGTATACACCATTTTAGGTGAGAGTCTGAAACCTGTAGTGAACCAAAAACTCAGAAAGCATATGAAATGCGTTAGCTTGCTGCTTATCTAAAACTCCACTCAAAGGAACTTGGCCTTGCATATTGTAAGATGTTTGACTAATATTCAATGTGTTAATCCTTTTATCTGACGCCAAGGCTTTGAAAGTCTAGCTATTCTCATATTACAGCTATTAATACATCAATAGATAGCTCATTATTCTGGTATTAGAAGGAATTAAAGTCATGCAAACAAAAATCCAAAAGTTTTCTGTATTGAGCAAGATAGTATTAAGCTAAAAGAAATAATATATGCTTGCAACGTTTTCTTTTCTTTATTTTTTATTTCCTCCCTCCCTCCTTCCTACCTTCCTTCCTTCGTTCCTTCCTTTGTTTCATCCTTCTTTCCTTCCTTCCTACTCTTGAGAATATGCCTCTTATCAAATCACCTATGTCAGAGTTAAATGCAGGCTTCTGTTTCTTGGGTGACCATCTCTACTGAGAAAGTGTGAGCAATTTCTCAATTGTCTAATTAGACTTTCCAGCTAAGATTCAGGAGAGTAAATTTAAGATTAACCTCTTGCTAATATGAATTCTACTACAGCAAAGTCAAACATTTTTATTAACATCCCCACTGCACCTAACGTTTTCAAAATACCAACAATATTTTTGCATTTTCCCTGATGGTTCCATTGAGAAACAGTATTCATTTGCCTAGGAGGGCAGTGATGCACAGTCTATCCAGCTAAAACCAGACAAACATAGGAATGATAAGAACCCATATAAAAAATGCAGCACCTCAATTCTCAATCTCAGACTGGGTTCCAAAAACCCTCAGGGCTAGCAGAGGAGAAAATACATTCATTTGGACACACGCAGTTGAATTTTGCACGCTTTCCATTGACACCACCCTGAGTGCAAGGTCAAGAGATTTCAAATTAAAATTGGCCAAAGACCTTTAACTATTGATGTTAATAGACTTCTGGCTGTAGTAGAAAAATTAGCATAGGAATATGCATTTTGTGGCTTCCTAAATGACTAAGAGCTTGCCCACGGCCCCTCCTGAAGAAGTAGAGCCACTTGCAACTGATACCCATCATGTCTTTACATGAGTATCTAGTCAACATAACCTGTCTTTTCTTCTATGATTCTAGCCCTGGGATCTAGGTTGTAGAATCTCCACTGCAAATTCAAAACACAAAAGGATCGCTTCTTGAAACTTAAATATCTTTTCATTGGTGAGAGCTCATTATTTTCCACTATTTGCATCTCATTTGTATTATGCTGTTAACTTAGACATTTACAGCATCTGGTAGACATGGTGAGTGATCAACCCATAATGACAAAACTAGAACCTCAAATAAGTCACTATTTGTCATCTCTAATTGTTCACAGTATAATGCTGAGATCCCTACCGATAAATCATTACTATATCCTAATTAATATAAAATCATCCTTTCGGGGGGGAGAATTTTAAGTTTTCTCTTTCCTGGTATTTACATTTCTTTGGCAATTTGTAGTTTACATAGTGTTTTCACATACAGTATCATATTTGATAATATAATTATCAGTCTAAAATTGTTATCATCCATAATTGACTGTATAAACACGATGAAAAGTATAGAAAAAGATAAAAGAAATATAAATATCCATTTGTTATCTGGTAGTTTATTCTGATACAAGTGCTAAATTGTTCCAATAGAATTGTGATTGTAGGCAATAAAGAAAATAAAAATTATTTTCTCTGGGTTATGAAAGTTAAATAATGTGTAAATCTAAATGAGTTGACAAAATGAGAAAATTCTGGAAATATCTTCTCGTTCTCATTTTCACAATTTGCATGAACTAGCTGAATTGTTTATTATGATTATTTTGGGTTTCCTTAGAAACCTTGATAGAAGATTTGTGGAGAATCGCCATGGAGGAATACAAACTCTCATTGATATTTTTTTGTAAAAATAATTTTTTTGTTTAGAACCATTTTAACTTTATGGATTCATTGTGAAGACTACCTTGTACCCAGTTTCTTTTATTATTAACATTAGTTGTAATTAATGAACCAACAGCGACTCATTATTTTTAACTAAAGCCCTCGCTTCATTCAGATTGCCTTTGTTTTCACCTACTGCTCCTTTTCCATTCCACAGTTCCTCCCAGGACACCATGTTACGTTTAGTCATCATGTTTCCTTGGCCTCCTCTTGGCTGTGACAGTTTCTCAGAATTTCCTTGTTTTTTGATGACCTTGACCATTTCGAGGAGTGCTAATCAGTGTTTTGTAGAATGTCCCTCAGTTGGGATTTATCTGATGCTTTTCTCATGATTAATCTGGGTATATGGGATTTGGGTAGGAAGGCCACAGAGGTAAAGTATCATTTTCATCACTTCATATCGAGGGAAAAATACTGTCAACATGATTTATCACTGTTGCTCTTGACCTTGATCACCCAGCTGAAGGCAGTGTTTGTTGGGTTTCTCCACTGTAACATTACTCCTTTCCCCTTTTACCAAGCTGTACTCTCTGGAAGGACGTGACTATGCTCTGCCCACAGTTAAGGGTGAGGCGTCATGCTCCATCTCCTCGAGGGCAGAGTATCTACAAACATTATTTGATCTATTGGGTATTTTAAATTATAAAAAGATGGGAGGATTTCACAGGTCTAAAGTACGGTAAATAGGAAAGAGGGCAAAAATGAGGAAATCCAAATGAGGAAGCCAGGCAGTAACCCAGATAGTCATTGCAGCTAAGGTTATGCCTGGGGTCACACTCCCTGGTGGGGGTAAAGCCTCATGTTTCCAGACATATTCCATTCGACTTTTTCCTGCCCTTCCAGTTTGAATTTCCAAATTCAAACATTTGGAAACTATAATGAAGTCCAGAATCCTCTTACTTTTCCCCTGGGATCATCCCATGAATACAACATTCCATTCATTGCCAATGTTTACCCTGTAATAAGGTTCTGGTCTCCAAAATGCATAAAATTGTTTTCCCAGGTTTCCAGTAGAATTCCATGTTCTTTCTTGAAAGTGGATACATGATGGAAAGAGGTACTCTCTCTCATTTATACAGAGGGTAAAATGAAGTAGAGATTAAGTGATTGTCTGAAGATCTTATTAATAAAGGATTTCAACTGAAAGCATCATCTCAAAACTCCCTAAAGATCTACTTATTGTCAATACAATGACCCTATCTACTTCCAGAATTCTCCTTGATCTTTCTGTCGCATTTGACTTTGCTGACTATGCCCTGTTACTGGATAGTTATTGCTGTGTAACAAATCATCCCCAAACTCAGTGACTTAAAACAATATCATTTATTATTGGTCACCTAGCTGCAGAGAGATGCAGTGTATCTAAGAGGAGTTCATCTCAGTGGCTCTGCTTCTCAGGAAGATCTGCTAGGTGGCTGGGGAGTCACTGGTCAGGTGTCTCTTATTCTTCTCAAAGGTCCAGCAGGCTATCAAGAACCTGGTTTTCTCAAGGCAATGGCAAGAAAACAAGTGGTAACATCTGAGGTCTTTTAAGCTTAGTCTCAGAATTGGCACACTGTCATTTCTGCCGTTGGTCAAAGCAAGTTGCATGATCAAGACGAAAGTCAAGGGACAGCAAATGCACACTATCCTCAATGAGACAGTAGCTAGTACGCGGATGCAGTGATAAGTGAAGAATTGTATTATACCCTAACATCTTGAAACACTCTCCTCTTCTGGACTGTTAGCTTGCTGGCTTGCTTGCTTCTTTCCTTCCTTTCTTCTTTCCATCTTTCCTCTCTTTCTTTCTAATACCATTCTGAGCCTCTCATCTCTTATTATTTCTTTAATTCTTCATTTTCCAACCTCCATACCATATGTAAGTTTTATCTAAGGCTCAGTCTTTTGGTCCTGATTTTCCCCATTTATATCTTCTTCCACAGAAAGTTTATACAGGATCAAACTTATCTAATGATAATTTGCAACGATTTCCAATAATCGTTGGTCCCACTGTACTGAAATCTATGTTTCTTTCCAATACAAAACGTTATCTCTGAAAAAACTTGGGTCTTTAGATAAATCGCTCTCAGGTGAATGCAAAAAACCCCACAAAACTCTAATGAAAACATACCCTATATAAATGAGTGTATAGTTTATCTACTAATGAAAACGGAAAATGTCCGAAAGAAAACAATGATGATAAGAAATTTATAAAACTATGAGAAATGTTTAAAGCTGCTAATAGTTTTCATTTTTTAATCTAGAGAGTATACAGGGGTCATGAAAAACAGCTGTAGATAATTGGAAGTATGTAGTGTGAGAAGACCTGAGGTTTTTTTCTTTGTAGCAGAACTGCACCGATTGGGAAGGCGAATGTTAGCTTGGTATAAGGAAGAAATATTTAGTAAGAAAACGTCTACAGAAACAGAAGGAACTATATGTCTATTTTTCGTGTGTGATAATATAAGAAATATCTTACTCTCCCTTCTCCCAATTGTCTGTCAAAATTTTATCATCTGTGCTGGTTTGAAAGGATGTATGTCCCCTAGAAAAGCCATGTTTTAATCTAAATCCCATTTCGTAAAGGCAGAATAATCCCTATTCACTACTGTATGTTTGAAACTGTAATCAGATCATCTCCCCAGAGATGTGATTTAATCAAGAGTGCTTGTTAAACTGGATTAGGTGATGACATGTCTCCACCTATTTGGGTGGGTCTTGATTAGTTTCTGGAGTCCTATAAAGGAGGAAACATTTTGGAGAATGAAAGAAATTCAGAGAGAGCAGAGCAGAATGACATAGCCACGAGAAGCAGAGTCTAACAGCCATTGACCTTTGGAGATGAAGAAAGGAAATGCCTCCCAGGGACCTTCATGAAACAGGAAGCCAAGAGAAGAAGCTAACAGGTGATGCCGTGTTCACCATATGCCCTTCCAGATGAGAGAGGAACCCTGACTGTGTTCATCATGTGCCTTCTCACTAGAAAGAAAAATCCTGAACTTCATCAGCCTTCTTGAACCAAGGTATCTTTCCCTGGATGCCTTAGATTGAACATTTCTATAGACTTGTTTTAATTGGGACATTTTCTCAGCTTTGGAACTGTAAACTAGCAACTGATTAAATTCCCCTTTTTAAAAGCCGTTCTGTTTCTGGTATATTACATTCTGGCAGTTAGCAAACTAGAACACCATCTTTCAAGACTTTCTCAGATCTTTTTCCCTCCATGAGCTCTTCCCCAACTACTCAGATTTTAATAATTCTTTTTAGCTTATGTTGCTAATCTCTCACCTCACTGCAACTAAATCGATAGTTCTTTGAAAGTAGAAAATACGTCTTACTAATTTATAACTGTAAGAAATGTGAGGCTGGGCTTAAGAAAACCATTCAATAAATTCTTACTGGTTAACTGTTGGATCACAGATTTCCTGATTTCTAATCTGGAGCCATGATGTTTAGTTAGGATTTGATCCAGATTGGAATGCTCAAGAATCTTATTCCATTTCACAGGAGGATTGGCTTCTGATTTTAAAGCTCACCTCAGGGAACAGCAGATTTTGCCATCATTTGCTCTCCAAGCTTTTATTTTCCAACATACCCATGGGAGACACTGAGATCCTCTAAGATCTTAGATTTATATCTCAGATAACTTGCTAGATGCACGACATTCCACAAGGAGCAAATATGCCAACATTGTGCTATGTTTGAAAATTATATAAAACAAAAATTAGTGGGTGACCTAGAATCCATGATATGGAAGAGCACATACAACTCAGGAGGACTGTCACTCTGGTTTGTATTCAGGTCTGCCTGTTGTCATAGCTACTGATGCACCCAAAGCGATTTCCCTCCTGAACCACACTCAGTAGAACTTCAATGAAAATAAGCCATTCCCTTTGCTTTATTTTTCTCTATCCATGAGTTAAGCCAAAAAAAAATAGCATCAATTGCATAGATTTTGTTACACTTTTAGCAAAATGTTAAACATACAAAAAGAATAAATGAGGTTTAATCACAATAAGTGCCTCTAATTGAGGTCATACCTCATTCGTTCCGTAATGAGGTACTGGGGATACAACAAGGACTGCAGCTCATTCCTTTCCCCAAAGGATATCGCAGTCCTGTGAATAAGGAATGCATTTTAGCAAGATGATGTCAGGGCTGTGCTGCAGGCAGCCTGTAGAGAACCACGGGAATGCAAAGGAGAGACACCTCATTAAGTTGAGGTCAGTGAGGTCAGACTTCTACCCTGTGGTCTCAAAGGGTTGTTCCTATGAAATCTAGTCAATGCATTTTCAGTAGCTCTGGGCACAGGAAACCTGATGTGGTTCTATGGGCAGGATTTGTGGAGCACAGGAGGTAGAGGAGAAACAGTGTCACATGCAATGTACTACCTGCCACCTGTCAATATTCACAAACAGTCTCTCCTTTCTGCTCTGGCCATAGGAACTCCTTCACAGACATCCTGCGTGCCATCCTGTTGTCACTGGAAGTCCTTATTGAAGATCCAGAGCTTCAGATAAATGGTTTCATTTTAATTATAGACTGGAGTAATTTTTCCTTCAAACAAGCCTCCAAACTGACACCTTCCATCCTCAAACTGGCCATTGAAGGGTTACAGGTATGTTCAATGAATGTCCCAGGTGAGACCCTGTGTGATGGTGTACATTTTTTTTTATTACTTCAACCAAGGTAAAGAAAAACGTAGATAAAATTCATCTGTGAATATTCCATATTCTTACCTCAATCTGAGTTTAGATGGTTGGTGCTTTTTTTTTTCTTAATTATCTCTCATTTTCATTAATAACTCTAAATTACTGTTACCATGGGCACAAATGACCTACTGTAGCAATTATGAATAAAGCTTGGAGATATTTAGGCTAATCCATCTGAGAGTTCACAAAAATTAAAACTAGAAAACATCTGCTTTATGAGCATATCCTATATAGAGGTGGCGTGGGAGCTTTCCAGGTTTTCCAGAAGCATCCTTGTGCCCCAAAAACGTACACTGTGGATCGCCACTTTCTAAAAGTGCAGTGTGCCGCAGTGTTTGTGCTGCAGTGTTTATACTGCAGTGGATCACTTAGGTGCAAACAAAAGAAGCAGATGAAACATTCCCTCCTGCTTCTATGAGCAGTTGTCAGGACTCTGGGGAAGAGATTTCTGTGCCGTGTAGTGGTTTCAGTAGTCAGCCTCTGGGGTTCCCTCTACTTTCATCAGTGATTCTATGAAAAGTAATGTGAGAGAAGAGGTAATGCTTAGTATCCTGGGGATACATTATGAAACAAAAGTAAAAGTATATTTCAGGGAGATTAAGAATCAGCCCAGATAAGTCTCATATCCCTTCTTAATTTCCTAAGAGGATAGACTCAATGGGGCAGCCCCCTCCCCGTAGATGGCAATTATATGCAGCCGAGTAAATAACAAAATATGGTATTGGATACGTCTCAGGTCAAGCAGCCATTACTAATGTTCTTCAAAGGGCCAGACCAGGAAAACCATTTCAACCACCCCTTGTACCGAGTATGATGAGTAATGGGTGGCTCTGTTTTTTTAAAATAGTGGCTTCTTCATATTTGATGCCCAATAAATGTCTGGCACCAAGTGGGCCTCTGATAAACATGTGTTTTATCACAGAAAATAAGAATGGATCTTACTTTCTGGAAATAGCTTTCCCATTTCCCAGGAGAAGAGGGACAGAGTAGGCATATCAGAGAGGAACAGCATGCATCTGCTTCAGGAGCGGCAGCTGGTCCCGTGTATCTACATCATGCAATGTATTGGGGGAACTTTTTAAAGTTGCTTTTGCATTTTTAGTCTATATGGGGCATCCAACCTTGACTTAAAAATCCTGGTCACAAATGTGCTTACTCTTCACTCTCAATCACTTTTTTTAAACTCTAACTCTCCATTTTTCTCACCTCCTCTTGTCTGAGCCCCCAATATCTTATCTCTCAGTCCTTAAAACTTTTATCAAAAGGAATTTTAAATAAGCTGCAAGATTTATTCCATGCCCTATAATTATACTGACCATATATCCAGGATTTTCTTTGATATTACAAGTGTCAAGTAATTTTTTTTTCAAAACAAGTAATTTATTACATGTGTAAGTACATGTGATTCGGGTTCTACACTTTCATAAGATTTTTCAGAGATCAGGAAGGGAAGGAAAACGTCCTTTATCCGACCCTGTGTTCCAATTTTCTTATTGAAAATGTGTTGATTACATAATGTATCCCTTGCCAGCTTTGCTAGTGTGATGTGGGTCTCACCAAGTTGATGCATGTGAATGTGTTCTAAAAGGAAAACTTTACAGAAATAGAAGCTATTGTTATGAGAACTTAGATGACCTCTGGTGAGGCAAGTTGGGTCCTTTCTGGGCCTCCACTCACTATGTTCCAGGATCGGGGAGGACTTCCACAAGCCCCTGCAGCTTAGGTTAAGGAATAGGCTATACGGGTGACGGGGAGGGGTGCTGGGTCAGGGTCCGAGGTACATCCTCCCTCATCTTACAGGAAGGAGGCCGGGCTCCTTTTTTACTTTCTCTTATTACAAGGCGAGGTCAGCACCCTTGATTGTGGGAGATCATCAGTCCATTCTGGAGTCAGAATGTTGGATGAGGCTACAACACTCTCTGGGAACACTGTCCACCTGGCCCCTGGAGGATGAGAACCTTCTGCCAGAAGAAGGGGGCTTCTGGTCCTGGGCAAAGCTGAGTGTGGGTGCAGCTCTCCCATGTAAGATACAGATACCTCCTTCTCACGCCATTTATCTCACTGGCTTGGCACCTCTGACAAAGCGCCCAGGGTGTCCGTGGACAATGCTACCTTGTCCCCCCAGAGGTGGTCAGCTCTGACTGGCCACTGGCAGCTTTTCCCTCCAGGTTTTCTTCTCTCAAGGCATTGGGGACATTCAGATGCCATGATCACCCCTCCATGGGCTCTTCCAATGACATTTTTTCATCATAGGGATTTTCTACATCCCCAAGGTGGATGTGAAACCCTCTAAAATTTCCAAAAGGTCATAATGGCACTGAATAGAATCCATCCCTTTGTGGTCCCCATTGTTGCGAAAAGATGATCCCAGATGGCTCTCCACTCCTCCTGCATGGAGGTTCAAGATAAATCACAGCACCACTGAGTAATTTATGGTATTGGAGGGTGGGATAGATCCTGATGGAGAAAGAGAAAGCTTGCATGAGGCCGGTGGCAGCAAGAAAGGAGAAACCACAGCTCTCCTTTCTTCCTGTCAACCCTCAGAGGGACCTGAAGAGGCCAGGGTTTTGTGCTGGACATGCTGGGGTGATATGGAGCTGAAGGGAAGAGACAGAGGTCCTATGTTTCAGTGAAGGAACTTGCTTTCTCTGTTGTCCTGTCTTTTGTAGGATAAGTGGCCTTATCAGGGGGTGAAAGTCAGACTTCTTTTTGCTATGCAGTCTGGTCTGGGGTTTCAGCTGTTTGTAGGAGTTGTCTAGGTTGACCTGTTCCTCAACTCCTGGAGAATTTTGGACACTGGGATATTATAGCCCCCTCCCAATAGGTATGACCCTCTGCAGGGAGAAGAGGATGGGGCAATTTCCAAGAGTTTACTGTTCATACAATAAGAATTCTGAATCATTTTTGGTCAACCCTGCACCTTGCATCATGTGTTCCAGAAAGTTGGCTTTTAGCCCTATCACCTGGTGTTTAGTTCTACAAGCTCTTCCATGAAAAATTGAAGGTTGGGTTCTCTGGGGAACACACATGGACAAGTTAAATGTGCAGGAGATTCATTAGAGACTGCTCTTGGGTTCAACACCCGATGAAATGAAGCTATGGAGAAGTTTAGCAGAGGGAAAAGCTAAGATTCAGTCTCAATGCAGGCTTCACCCAACCTACAGGGCATTCTGAAGCTGGGATGAACCTTCAGAAATAGTGGGGCCAGTGGCAGAGTTTCCATATTTCCACACTGTCCCATCACTGATGCACTGTGAAGGGGGTGTGGACATAGGTGAAGCGGCTCTCTTTAGCAGAGGCAACCCCCAGAGGTGCTGCCAGCTGAGCAGCTGAGGACTGTCTTCCCAGCAGCTGGGAAAATGAATAAATCTTTCAGTCCTGAAGGAGGCCTGGACAGCATGTCAGAGCATCCACACAATACGTAAAGGATATTTGGAACATCCTATAATGTAGTAAAGAGGTTCCCTTATTCTGAACCTAAATGTATAACTTTTTTCCTTGGTTACTTGAAAGTGGAGGTGATAGCGGGTAACAGGGAATAATGGGCAGTGGGCTAGCAACTCACCGACGGAGTCTTTTATTTGGGTCTACTCATTGTACTTCCATGCTTGAAAAGGTAATTCTACTGTCCTTGACAACTCTCATCAAGTAAATGTGCATAGCACTTTGGTCATGCACTCCATTGGCTAAATTAATGTGTTATGATGGTGATCTTAAGGAAGGATGCTCTTCAAGGGAGCAACAAATTTTACATCTAGTTACCCTGTATCAGCCAGGCCCTAAATCCTAACAAATACACAATCTTCCTTTTAAAGCAATGCTTTGAGGAAGTGTCATTGTTTAGAATATTGTTGTCCCAGTTACATAAATATTCCATGAATATTAGTTCAAAGAGCTTTAGTTAAAATACTAATTTTGAGAATGCCTGGAAGTCATTTCTTCTGGTTCTGCAGTTTCATCTCCTAAATGTGGTCAATAATGTCTAAAACTGTTGCATCTGTTCATTACAAGTTGTTTAAATTTTAATCAAATGTAAAGCAATATTTATGCCACCATTTTAATATAATACGCCATTATTCTCATTTCTGCTGGGGAATTCTGGCAGAATGAACAACAAGCTGAAGTCCTGCTCTCGAGTTTTGCAGTGTTTCCACAATCAATCATTGGAATTATTTCTCGTAAATCACTGCAGCCCCACCATTATAATCACCAACACAGTGTTTATCAGTGTTCAGCCAACCCAGATGCTTCCAGAGCTTACTGTGCCCAAGTGTTTTACTTAGAAAGAGCTGTAGCCTTGTGTTATTTGAAAAATATTTGACTCCTTTAAGGACCCAAACATTTGTTAAGCGTTTAGAGGATCCTACTTTTCACTCCTGGGAAAAGGTGGAGACAGCCCCTTCTTTATTTTTTCTCATTTCACTGCTCATGTCTTTACCCTTTGGCCAACCTGTTCACTTTGTCAGCTCACTAGCTCTTCATTCATGGTCTACTGCGTGTTCCCTCCACCCTCTTTTCAAAGATGTTTTCATAATATTTATATCAACTTCGGTTCAGATGCTTCCAACTGCTCTGAGCCAGTCTAGTGGAAAAGGAGGCCCAAGGCTTTTCAACTCTTAATTTGAGCCAACAGCAAATCTTCCATCTCCTCCACATCTCTTTCCATCACAGCCCCTCAGGCCTGTCTTCACTCTCTGGCCTTCTTCCCACATTCTACTTTTTCACCCCTTTTTCCTAAACATGTGATATGTTCGCTAGTCCTTGGGGAACCCAAAGTGTCATATCCACTTGAAAGATTAGTGCAGTTACAAGTCTTGTCAAATCAATAGGCACAGGACAGTCCCTGAGTAAATGGACAGTTTTGGGATCAACAGGCTAGGCAGACACATTTTAAATCAATGGTACAGTCACATCACATTTACAGTCCCTAACATAGATGTGCAGACATACTGATTCATGGTGTATTCATTCAGCATAATATACAGGATTGCAGCGGAGAACAAAGCAGAACTGGCTCCTTGGAGCTTATGTTCTCAAGGCAGTAGACCAACAATATCAAACTTACCTGGAACTAGTTAGAAGTGCAGAATCTCAGGCCCCACTCTAGACCTACTGAATCACAATCTGCATTTCAACAAGATCCCAAGGTGATTGGCATGGACATTAAAGTTTGAGAATCACTGCTCTAACTTATGGTATTATAGGATCATGCAATGGGCCTCTATTTTAGCCTATGCAATGGGTCTTTATCTTAGCCATAGCAGCCTCCCCTGGAGGACTTGTTACACTATGCATTGCTGGGCCCATCCCCAGATTTACTGACTACAGTAGTCTGGAGTGGGGCCCAAGACTTCACCATTCCAAAAAGTTCCCAGATGATAACTGATATGGGGCCAGTGCCTGGGTTTCAAACTTGACTCTGCCACTTAAAGACCTCAGGCAAATCTTTTAATCCCTTTAGACCTCAGTTCCCTCATCTATAAAAGGTGGTATAATGAGAGTATCTATTTATGGGTTACAGTGAAAATTAGGCAGTACATGACAAGGGCTGGGACATAGCGCTTATTGAATGTTAGAGTATCCCTAGAAGACTGTAGAGGCCAGTGCTTATCCATGGACCCTGTGGCTCTAATCCACTGATTGAAATGAAATCACCCATTCCCCACTACTGCTGCAGCTTTGTAAGCTTGGATACCTGAAAATTGGATCCTTTGGCCTGTTAACAGGCAGTGAGGGAGGGAGCTCATCCCTGGGCACTCTAGTTAATGATGAAAGTCCAGCTTGGGGTCGCCTGCCAGCAATGACACTGGAGAAGTTTTGTGACTCTATTCATGTGGTGTGACCTTTTCAATGATTGCCCAGCAGTCGGGAGACAAATCCACTCCCGACACTTTTGCAGTTTGGTGATTAATGGAGGCAAAATTCACCTTTCATCCTGTAGGACTCATTTACAGTTTTTTATTGATCCCCACAGTTTTTATATATTAAAAAAATATTAGATTGGAACACACAGAAGAAAAAGAATATTTGTATTTTGCCAAGGAGGTACTTAATTCCTGTTTTCTAAATGCTCCATATATTGAATACTTTCCCTCTAAGCAAACTTCTTTTCACTTTCTCAGGACACATAATTCTGAATTTGCAATAATGCAGTACGTGATTTTGGAAATATTAGAGCAGTAAAATATTTCCTCTAATGCTCTACTTTATTAAGTGTCAATTAAATTCAGGGAGATAATTAGGGCTAATGACACTCTGGTGATCCTGATGGCAAGCAGTATTGCCCATTTAAAATGGTTCCAATTAAATAGGTCTATCTCTGGCATACTTTTGATAAATGGTATTCCAGAAACACATGCATTATAGTTTTAGCCAAAGCCCTGATGCATCCATCCAAGAAACACTTACTAAGCCTTTACTTTTTTTAGCCAGTCACTAAAGCAAACAAGACACAGTCCTTGCTCTCAGGAAAGCCATGTTCCAGAGTGGAATCAGCAGACCTATCAGCAGATGGAGAAAATGCGAGGCAAGTGTAGAGTGAAATAGACACATGGTTAATAAAATCCCAGAGAAGGCACCCAACCCAGCCAGGAGGAACCAGGAATGGCATCCTGAGCATGACTCCAACTCAGCTGATTCTTTTTTTTTTTTTTTTTTTTTACATGGGCAGGCACCAGGAATCGAACCCGGGTCCTCGGGCACAGCAGGCAAATGTTCTTACCTGCTGAGCCACCGTGGCCCGCCCTCAGCTGATTCTTAAAAGTTGAGTCGGAATTAGGCAAATGAAGTCCAGGTGGGAGCAATTGCAGACAGAGAAGACAACTTGGGCAAAGGCCCAGAGGCAAGATACAGCTCAGGAAGTGAGAGAAACAGGATAATTTCATGTTCCTGGAGTGCTTATGTGCCAGGCAAGGAGCTTCTGTGCCCACATGTCAGGTGGAAGAATTTGAGCTCTCCTTGCAGATGTTGGGGCCACTGAACTTATTTAAACAAGATGGCAATACAGATTGATATTTCACACAGGTTCAACTTGGTGGGTCTGTGCAGGAAAGGTTCTACGACAGTGGAAGCCCTTACAAGGAAACTGCAATGAATCAAGTAAGAAAGGATAACAGTCAAAACTTGGAGAGGCAGTAGGGATGAATACCTACCTTGGAAATAAAAGAAGCAGTGCTGGGTGATTGGATGCTTGGGAGTGATGGAGGAGGTGTCAGGATGAGTCTCGAGTGGCTTTCCTGAGAGCAGAAATTGTGCCTTGTTGGGTCTCAAGTGGATCCAACTAGGAGATCGGGTGGGTGTAGGGAGATTATGGGTATTATTTTGGACAAGCTGAGTTGAAGACCTTGTGGGAGATTTTAGTTGTTTACATTAAGTCTGAGCCGAGGCTGAAAGGTCTAGGGTGCATCCGTAGATTCCGTGGTATTTCAGCTCATAGGAAAGGAAAAGATGATTCAGGGAAAAACCAAGGAGTGTGAAGCTGTGACTGAGAAAAGAACCCGTGGGAACAGCAACATTGAATACATAAATCAGATGCAGAGGAGCCTACAAAGGAGAGAGGGTGGATGGAGCTGTGAGAATAGGAGCAACCTTCATGATTGAATCTAAGGGAGGAGTGCTTCAAGAAGGGGAACCATCTCATGGAAGTTCTGGGGGTGTCATTAAGGAGCTCTGGGCTAAAGAGGGAAGTAGAGGAAGGGAGGTAACTCCATCAAAACATCTGTCCCACAGACCACAGGGCGTGGGGGCATGAGGAAAACTGGAGAAGAGGGGAAAGGAAGATGGTAGTAGAAGAAGTATTCAAACTTACTTTTCTGTTTGACAAGATTTTAGCTGGAAGAATATCCTAAGGGTTTTCATGCATCTGTGGAAGATTAATCATGACAAAGAATTGACCTTCACAAATCGTTTAGTTCCAGGCTAATATTTCTAAATGCACCAAAGAAGAGAGGTCTGCCTCTCATTATTCTAAAATGAGCGTGACATGGCTGTCTAGGGAATATTATACATTTTATATAATATATTTGCAGAGAAATATGGACAACCATGAGTTTCTAGTCCTATCAGCCTCCCCTGGGACCTAGTACCAAAGAATTAAGCAGAATTCAGTGACCCTGAAGGTCCCCATGTTGGAAAGAAGCCCTTGCCCTGCACAAACCATGTTCTCTGGTGCTTAAACCATAAACATTAAAATCATGCATGTTACCAATGAATCAATCAGAGCTCTTTGGTTTTCAGGAATAGGAAACTAACTCGGACTTGGATCAAGCAAAATCATAAAAAGGGCTGGGTGGAGGTGGGGGTTGCGTGACGTTTGTATAACCAACAGAGCTACTCTGTTTTCCAAGCTCAGCTAGACCTGCAGTCGAAGTTGAAACAATGTCACAAGAATTCAAATCTCCCTGTCTCTGTCCATCTCTCAGTTCCATTTCCCTATGTACTGACTTCATTCTCTGCAGGCTTTCTGCACAGGGTGACAACAAAGGTTCTTGACCTTTCCAAGTATAAGTCATCACTGGTGTCTGCATTCTTGGCTTAGGGTCGAGTGCTGGGGACTGGGGTTGGGGAGCTGCTCTGTCCGTGATCCCCATGTGGCTACATGTGAACTCGAAAGATGCAGGGCAGTGACAAAAAATTTCCACTTTGGGAACTTAAGGTAGAAAATTAGAGAGTTTTCTTGCAATTCTATATGTACTATAGAATATAGTAACTGGAATTAGGAAATCTGGGTTTTGGTTTCTGTTTAGCAGCTAATTTCATGGATAACCTTGGACAAATTTCTCAACACCTGTGGACCTAAAGTTCTTCATCAGCAAAATCTACAGATGTTGAACTATAAGAGACAAGCTCAGATTTTAGCTCACAGCAGAATCTGTGGAGCACTTGTTTTAACATAGTACCCCAGCTGCAGAGCGTCTAATTCAAAAGGGTTGGGAGATGCGGATGGGTATGAATGAGAATTTGCATTTCCAACAAGTTTCCAGGTGACATGGACGTACGGGTCCAGGGACCACACTCGATAACACTGGACTAGATAATTCCTTACAACCCTTCCCAGCACCTGAGCTGTGAATCTGTAATTCTGCCTGCATGGAAATAGATTTAGTACCTAGGTCAGAGATGGGACTAGGTTTACGTTTACAAACTGTCGTGGTTTAGAGCTGTATGTGCCCCAGAAAAACATTCTTAAATCGAATTCAATCCTGTGGGTGTGAACCCATTGTAAGTAGGACATTTTGATGATGTTACTTTAGTTAAGGTGTGGCCCATCTCAATCAGGATGGGTCTTGATCCTATTACTGGAGTCCTTTATGAGATAATGAAATTCAGACACACAGAGAGAAGCTGAACATCCTGGAAGAGAAGGGAGAGAGCAGGAGAGGCAGCCATGTGAGTCGCCATGTGACAGAGAAGCCAAGGATTGCTGTCTGCCAGCCCCAGAATGCCATAGTCTTTCAGGAGAAAACTTTGCTCTGATGATGCCTTGATTTGGACTTTTTTCCAGCCTCAAATTGTGAAGGAATAAATTCCCATCATTCAACCGGATCCATTTCATGGTATTTGTTTGAGGAAACTAAAGCACATACCAAATCTAAACAGTGGGAATGCAGTGTTTAATAGAATTCTGAGGCAGACTCCAAGCTGAGCAGAAAAGCATGATGGGATTAACTTGTGCCGTCTCCCTACACTGTGGATGGAGGACGGGAGAGCCTGCCATGTATTGCCCATGCCCATGTTTTGTTAAGAGTGCCTTTTTTTGAGGTGTGGTAAAGCCAGGTACAGATCGAGAGAGAGAGGCCTGGAGAGTTTTGAGGATTTATTACACACACCATTCCCTGGGGAGAGGGCAACATGCCACAAGGAGAAAGCAACAGAGGCAGACACGAGGCAGGAAGAGCAAGTGAGACTGAGAAAGTGTCTTTCTTGTGGCTTCTGTGGGAAGCATGCAGGGGTGGGGCAGGGCTACCCCGATGTGGATTGGCTAGCACTATTTGAGCATGGTGCCCCCACAACTAGGTCAGAGTTACTAGGGGTCTGCAGATGTACAGGTGGGGCTGGGCTACCTATAGTGTTTCTTTTTCACAAGCTAGAAAATGTGGTTAATATGCCATAGTCTGGGTATTTCTAGAAAACGCCTCCATGTCCAGTGTTTATGATATAGGAAAGAAGGGAAACAGTGCAGGAGTGACGGCTGTCTAGAAGAAGCTCATATTTTTTTAGTTTAGGTTAAAAATAAGCAAATTACTGACGAGGAGGAGAAGGACAATACCTACTACCAGTCTAGCACTTAAAGCATTTCCACACAGTATCTCATCTGATCCTCCCATCAGACTTTTTTTTCTCCGCAAAATAAAAGCAGAGCAGGAGAGTGACACATCATCATTTCAGAATAAAGACATGAAAAATATCGATTGGAACCATCAATCAAACATCAATTCTGAGTAAGATTTTGGTTGTCTTGGAGGCCAACTAAAGACCCCAGGCTTTGTGTTGTGTCCCACCATCAGAGCAAGAAGACTTTGTTAGAATAAATCGGTGACAAAGTGCATCTCCATTTTCACCAAAGGGGAGTGTTTGTTGTTGCTAAGAAACCAATGAGAATTGCTAACTCTTCTAAGCCCAAAAACAAAATTTCAAAGATCTATTTCTTATTTTTATATTCAGAGAGCCACAGTTTTTGTATAAGACACATCTTAGGTATGTGTAATATATATCCAGAGAGCTACACAGATCATACCTGTACAACTCAGTAAATTTTCAGAAGATGAAAGCATTTACATAACCAAATGGAAATCAAGAAAAGGACACTACCAGTGGCCCAGAATCCCCTGGGCTTCCTCCCAGTAACTAACCCCAAAGGTAGCCACTGAAACCCAACACCATAGATTAGTTTTGCTAGAGTGCCATTTAGTTTGCAGGGAAAAAAAAAAGCATTTAATCCCCAGGACCAGGTGTTCTTGCCTGAGTTGATCATTCTTTCATAGTGCGACAATCCTTTGGAGGCCTATCTGTCCGTACCTTTTTTCATAAAATATCTAAAATTATTAATATCTTTATTTGGAATTTAATAAAAAATTTTCTTGGAAAAATATTGAGGCTAATAAGTATAGTAACACATTATCTTTGTGGAATTTATACAGCAATTATATCTTAAAGAATGTAGAATAAACATTGCAAAGTTGCTGCATTAAGCTTATATGCCTTTTCCTTAAGAGGACTCCACAAACTTTCACTTAGAAGCTATTTATTCCCCTTTTGCAAATGATTCTAGTAGAGTCGGTCCTGTGATTTCCAAGCTCCACCACTTATGAGAATAAGAATTTGATTCACAAACCAAATTCACATATAAGAATAAGAATTTGGTTGACAAATTCTGAAAACTGTTCTACAATTTCAAGGTTGCAATGTACCTTGAAATCTATTATTTTTTGTATATATGTTTTCACAATTAAAAAAATGTTTAAAAAAAGAAAAAGCATTTGGTTGAAGGGCTAATCCAGTATAACATATAGACTTAATCAAGAAATAACAGCTGACAATACTGAGATTGTGATATAAGGAAGAGTTTATTGAAGACATAATGGATTTATGTACAATATTAGAGATTTTTCATCTAAAATAGTTAAATGTGAAAGTAAATATTTACAACTTAAGAGACAACCTTTAGTTACTGGCATGACTCATGAACCTCAGAAACGACCAATTCTCAGAGTTTAAGGAAGGTTTTATACACAATGTAAATAGTTTCCACATTACCAAGGGAGAGCTATTTAAAGGTTTGCCTTTGAGATTCCTTGAAATGGGAGAACAGTAGATACTCAAAGCTCCTCTTAGCTATCGGCAGCTGTAACATTCTTTAACTCAATTTCCACCCCCAAAACTTCACTATTGGGGGCTTATTAAAAAAAAATTTAAGCTACTAATAGTGGTAAATAAAAATAAGAAAATGCTAAATTGCACACAACCCTGCTCAAAAATAAACATTTACGTTCGTAATACCTCCCCAAAGCACAATATTAAGATATCTGCTCTTTTCATGTGGCTATACACAGTGAATGGCTTTCTGGTTTTTAAACTATTTTACCTCAACATCATTTATAATGACTATATTATTTAATTATTTGATAACTTATTAACCAATTCCCAGCTCCTGAGTGTTTAGATCATTCTCAGTTTTTCTCAGTTTGGTATCAAAACTGCTATAAATGTCCCTTTGGCTAAATTTTGGGAACATGAATTATTTCCAGAGCATAATGTCTTCGTTTTGCCTGAGCTGGTATGACAACCATACATCGGGTTGGCTTAAACAACAGGAATTTATTGGCTCATGGTTTAGAGGCCAGAAGTAGTTCAAATCACAGCATCTGCAAGCTACGCTTTCTCCCTGAAGAATGCAGCATCCTGATGCTGGCTTCTTGGCAGTCCTTGGGGTCCCTTGGCTTGTGTCTCTGCTTCCCATCACACAGCAATGTCCTTCCAGGTTCTATGACCTCTGGTTCTGGCCTCTCCCTTTAGTCTCCTCTTACTTTATCTGAATTTCTTCTGTTTACAAAGGCCTCCAGTAATCTGGATTAAGACCGGACCTCATGCAAGAGGGCTAATTTCACTTCACTAAAAATAGCATCTCCAAGAGATCCCATAAATAATGGGTTCATACCCACAGGAATGAAGGTTAAGTTAAGAACATGTCTAAATTGGGGTACATAACTCAATCTATCACAAATAAATTTCTGGAGGTGGCATGCTTCTTGAAAATCATCTACAGGAGGGTCGAGAATCTGCTTCCCAAACCAAAACTGCCACTGGGTATTAAACATGTCTTTGCTTATTTGAAACCTCTTCACACAAAAATGTCTTTGCTTGTAACCTCTCCACATTGCACAGCACCCTTTTGTTTTAATTTGCATTGTCTTTGATTGCTAGTGAGGTGGAACATTTTCTGTACGCTCATTAGATATTTGTATTCTTTTCTGTGTATTACTTG
Source organism: Myrmecophaga tridactyla (assembly GCA_004026745.1). Classification (NCBI taxonomy): domain Eukaryota; kingdom Metazoa; phylum Chordata; class Mammalia; order Pilosa; family Myrmecophagidae; genus Myrmecophaga; species Myrmecophaga tridactyla. The sequence continues at coordinate 24,108 of PVIY010007866.1, read as the reverse complement.
CTAGTATACTTCACCCATTTTTCAGTTGGGACGATTTAATCTCGTTTTGTTATTAATTTTTAAGTGGTTTTTATTACTTAAGGAAATTAACTTCCTATCACACATCACAAACACTTTTTAAGAATTTGAATTATGAAAAAATGAATGGTGTTCATTTTGCAGTTCTTGTTTAAAGCAGTTTTAAAAGTTTATATGATCATCTGTCAAACTGCCTTTGCTAAGACTTAGAAAGTCCCTATTTATGCCAAATACTATATAGAATTCACGAGCATTTTCTTCCAGACTTAGATTTTTTAATTCAACATTTTAATCTATATGGAAGCTATATTTGAAAAGATGTGAAGAAGGGATCTAACTTAATTGTAATTCTATGTATTTGTATATATCCTAAAACCAGTTGTTGGGTAATGCATCCTGAAATGCACTTTAGGAAGTGGCTAAGTCAATGCTGAGGGAATATTAAGAAGGAGAATGAATGCTTTCTGTAAGAGATTTGAGCCAATTTTTGATAAATATGAGTCATATGAACTGGCAAGGATGGGAAGATAGAGCCACTTCAATTCAACAGTTATTTATTCAACCTGTCATGTTCCAGAATTCGGAGCAGGTATAAGTGGAGCGCCAAGCTGTGCATCCTCCCTGGACAAAAATTAGCTTGGTGTGGCTTTGGAGCCATGTGGAAAAAAAGGAAAAATGAGATTGACCAGCCAGGCATGGGGCACAAAAAGCACATGGAAGAGTTTAGAAAATACCTTTCTTTGCTAAGGAATTTAAAATACACAATCATAGAGATAATTTCTACTACCTTAATAATATAAGAGTGGAATTTCATAATTTAAAGATGTTTAGTGGAGAGTATTAACTATGAAAAAAATGTAAAAGATTAACCTAATGCCCGCGCTACTGAAATGCCATTAGTTGAGAGCAGTAATCCCTATGCTTTAATCTCTGGACTCATTAAGGATTTGGAAGAAATTATGAATAATTTTTCCATTGACTGAAGGAGGTTTTAATTAAGATATTCCTGGAAAAACGAAAGTATAGGGCAATGTTTGAGTGGATTCTAAGACTTTGGAAGGTGGAACTCAATTCTGAAAGAGAATCTCTAAGAGAAGATCTGATTCAGTTGCTGTGAAAGAAATGATATCTTGATAGATATGAAGCATGAAACCATCCCGAAATAATTTTCTTCAGGTCAAAGCACATTATTGTTGAGTACTTTGATACGTATTTCTATTTCTTGGTTGTTCCTGTGATTTCCTCCTATAATGCTGACATTTCTTTGTATTTACATAAAATTGACAGACTTATGTATAATAGCTTCCTTAAGAAAATAAGAACTCGGTCAACTCCAAATATGATTAATACAACTCTTAGTATAAACCTGACAGTCAATATTTAAATGCTTCTGCAGCTGTCATGTCCCTCTCATCTACTGATCCCCTTCCCCTGTTCATAATTTCCCACCTGACTACAAAATAAACAAATAAATAAAATTTCCAACTCTATAACAGTGCATAGAGTTGGATGTAAAATGCACTGTACTTCTGCATTCCTGCTGGAACCACAGCTTGGAATGCTGTCCACTCATACCCACCCTCACTCTCTTACCTCTTTAATATTCTAGACGTTCCCCTGTGGTAAGTCTAACAGCATATCGCTGGATCAAACCTCCCTTCCTCTGTGGAGATTTTCTCTAAATATGCTCATTCTTGGTGAGCTTTTCCTCCCTCAAACTCTTCTAATCACTGAAGGAGGCCTTGGGGAGCACATCTATCAGTGGTTTTCAAACTTTGGCATGCTTCCGGATCCACAGGAGACCTTTAAGGAATTGTTGCTGGGCCCTTGCACAGAGTTTCTGAGCTCATAGCTCTGGGCCTGAGAATCTGCATTTCTGTCAGGTTCCCAAATGATGCTGATGCTGCTGGCCCAGGGTCTGCTCTTAAAGAATCACTGTTACAGAGAAACTCCTTCAGTATGCAAAGACTGCATCAGGAATCAAAATGATTTTGCTCAATATCACGGAACTAATTAGTGATATAACCAAGAACATCATAAATTTCAGGAGCAGGTTTTCAAGAAAAGAATTTGAGACTCTAAATCTGTGTGTAAAACTACCACTTCCTTAAATTAAAATAGATTTTGAAGTAACATGTGTATTTCCCATCATTGTTAGTTATTTCTAGGATAGTAAAAGGTTTTACTATTCACCTACTTATCCTAAGGAAGAACATTGATAAATTCATTAATCCATCTTTTTCCTCACCTATATAATGGCTGACCATTCCAAATGATTTTGTCTCCTTAATATTTTTCAAGTTCTATTTACCTCTATCCATCCCTGGAGCCATGATTTTGGTTCAGGACCTCATCAGTTCTTTCCTAGAGGACTGAACAGTTTCCTCACCAGGCTTTCTGCCTTAGTCTGGGCTTGCTTTCATCCATTGTTAATGTTTCCCAATAATATTTCTAAAATATCAAACCTGCCATATAATATATGCCATATTTAAATTTGAATAACATTTTAATTGTAAGTTTCAAAAATAAAAAGTAATAAATATTCATTGGGGCAAATACATTTTTAAGGAGTATGAAGAACATAAAAATTAACCACAGTTCACATTTTAGTATATTTCCTTTTCATCATATATATGCATATATAGCTTTAAAAATTTGAATTTCTTTTTAAAAACAAGTTTGTGGCTATGTAATCCATAAATAATGTAACTCCCCAATTTAAAATGTACAGTTAGTAGTTTTTAATATATTCATGAGTTGGTGCAACCATCACCACAATCTAATTTTAGAACATTTCCATCACCCCAAAAAGAAATTGTATACCAATTCCTATTTCCAGGGATTGCATATTCATCACCCTTCATACTTGCCAAAACCATTGGCAACCACTAATCTACCTTCTGATACAGATTTACATATGCTGGATATCTCATATAAATGGAATCCTATAATATGTGGTCCCTTGTGACTGTTTTTCTTTTCCTGGATATGTTTTCAAGATTCATCCATATTGTAGCACTCTTCTTTCCTTTCGATTGTCAAATCACTATGACTATGCCACACATTTTTATCCATTCCTCACTTGCTGGCCATTCGGGTTGCTTCTACTTTTAGTCATTATGAATAATGCTGCTATAAACATTTGTGTTCAAGTTTTTGAATGAGTATATGTTTTCATTTCTCTTTATATACCTAGAAGTGCAATCCTTAGATAAAATGGTACTTCTGTTTAACATCTGGAGAAACTACCAAACTGGTTTCCAGAGTGGTTGCACCATTTTACATTCCCATCAGCATTGTTCGAGAGTTCCAATTTCTCCACATCCTTGCCAACACTGATCATTGTTTCTCTTTTAGATTACAGACATCCTAGTGAGTATAAAGTAGTATTTCATTCTGGTTTTCCTTTGCATTTCCTTAGTGACTGATATTAATAATATTGTCATGTGCTTATAGGCCATTTGTATATATTTTTGGAGAAATATCTATTCAAATCTTCTGTCTATTTTGTAATTGGATAATTTGTCTTTTTATTACTGAGTTGTAAGAGACACATATTCTGGATAGAATTCAGATATATCATTTGCAAATATTTTCTCCCATTTTGTGCATTGTCTTTTTTTTTTTCTTTTGATGGGCAGGCACCGGGAATCACGTGCATTGTCTTTTAACTTTATTGGTTGAATCCTTTGAAGCAAAAAATTTTTAATTTTGAAGATGTCCTTTTTATCTACTTTTTCTTTTGTGGTTTGTGCTTTTGGTATCATATCTAGGAAACTATTACCCATTCGAGAACATGATGATTTACATTTATGTTTTCTTCTAAGAGTTTTAAAGTTCTAACTCTTACATTTAGGTCTATGATCCATTTTGACTTAATTTTTGCATATGGTGTGAGGTAGGGTTGTAACATCAATTCTTTCACATGTGTATATCTGGTTGTTCCAGTATTGTTTGTTGAAAAAGATTATTCTCTCCCCCATTGAATTCTCTTGCTACCCTTGTTGGAATTAATTGAGCACAAACAGGTTTGTTTCTGAATCTTCAATTTTATTGTATTGCTCTATATGTTATCTTTATGCCAGTACCACACTTTTACTTTAGCTTTGCAATAAGTTTTGAAATTGGGAAGTGTGAACCCTCCAACTTTGTTCTTTTACAAGATTGTTTTGGCTATCTCTGGTCTCTTGAACTTTTATAAAAATTGTAGGATAAGCTTGACAATTTTTTCAACAAAGGGAGCTGAAATTCTGAAAGGCACTGCAGAGAATCCATAGACCAATTTAGGGCTAGTGCCATCTGTGCTGGTTTGAAACCATAATGTATCCCAGAAAAGCCATATTTTAAACCTGATTCAATCTTGTGGGGGCAGCCATTTCTTTTAATCTTTATTCAATACTATAGGATAGAAATTCTTATTAGATTATCTCCATGGAGATGTGACACACTCAATTGTGGGTGTTACCTTTTGATTAGATGGAGATGTGACCCCACCCATTCAAGGTGGGTCCTGATTAGTTTCCTAGAGTCCTTTAAAAGGGAAGTATTTTGGAGAAACCTTAGATGAAGACTCTTGGAGAACAGTTGCTACAGAGCTGACAGAAACATGGATGCTTGGAGATACTTAGAGTGCCAAAAGAAAGAGCAGATGCCTAGACACTGGTTAAGCCCAGCAGATGTCACCATGTGCCTTCCCATAAGATGTTAAACAAGCTAGAATCCAGAGATGTGTTCTGGTGGAGCCAAGGGAATGCGCACAGATGCTTAGAGAAGAAACCACTGGCATCAGAAACTAGATGCAATGAAACTATGATCAAGAACTAGCAGATGCCAGCCACATGCCTTCTCAGCTGACAGAGGTGTTCCAGAGAGCATCAGTATTTCTTGAATGAAGATAACCTCTTGTTGGTTCCTTAATTTGGACATTTTCATGGCCTTAGAATTGTAAGCTTGTTATGTAATAAATTTCCTTTATAAAGCCATTTCATTTTTAGTATATTGCATTCTGGAAGCCTTAGCAAACTAATACACTATCTTAACAATATTAAGTGTTCCAAACCATGAATTTGGGAAGTCTTTCCACTTATCTAGATCTTATTTAATTACTTTTAATGATATTTTATACTTTTCACTATACAGGTGTAACACTTTTTGTTTAAATGTTTTTAAACACATTTTATTCTTTTTGATGCTATTGTAAGTTAAATTTTCTTAATTTCATTTTTGGATTCTACATTACTGTGTATTGAAACATAATGGAGTTTTGCATTTTGTTTTGATACTGCTGAATCTATTTATTCTAATAGTTTTTAAAAATTTATTCCTTAGTATTTTCTATATATAAAATCATGTCATGAGAAAATAGATAGTTTTACCTCCTCCTTTCTAATCTAGATGTGTTTTTTACTTGCCTAATTGTCCTAGCTAGAGCCTCTGGTACATGTTGAATAGAGGTTGTAAGAACAGACATCCTCGTCTTGTAATAGATTTTGGAAGGCATGTATTCATTCGTTCATCATTAAGTTTGAGCTTAGTTGTAGTTTTTTCATCAATGCCTCCTGTTAGAGTGAGGAAGTTCTCTTCTAGTCTTAGCCTGTTCTTGTCTTTTAAAGTCATCAGTGATCCCCATTTCTTAGCCGGAGATAGAAGACCCTTGCAGGCCTGGTTCTGCTTACCTTTACAGCTTCATCTCTTGACACGCCCTCTGTGCCACCTTTTCTAGCCTCATCTCCAAAATATTGAGCTCCAGCTGTAGTAAACTGGCAAGGTAAAATAAGAGCCTTTGTTTAGGCTAGTTGGATGAATGAAAGTGCTAACTGCACCATAGGAAATAAGGACTTTGGGCAGATGGTACTTAGCACTTCAGAGATGCGTCAGCAGAGACCTGAGTCAGAACCCTCCTATAAGAGCCCATCTAGTCCGTAGGGAGGCTATCATGCTCTGCAGGGGAGGGGATTAAATGTCAAACTCAATACCAAGCCTTGCCAGGAGAGCACAACTGCGAAGAGTGACTTAAATCTACCAGTTAACAATGAGCCGAGGGGTTGGCCACCAGCACCATGTCAGAGCCTTGTTCAGCATGGGCTGAGGGAAGTGGGCATCTGCTTGAGCTGCAAAGAGTACGCTGCTGGCTATTTGTGCATGTTATGAAGAGCTTTATGGGGCAGTGAGCATAAGCATTCATTCACTTGAAAATATTTCTGTCTTAATTACTCTACTAGCCCTAGCACTGGTCTCTCAGCTTCTAGCTCTGACTCCTTTGATTCATAAAGTCAAATATTTATTAGTTGATTTTAAAACAATATCACTGGGAGGTGGGGCAAGTTGGTGGCATAGGGAAGTTGTGGAATTTATAGTCCTCTAGAGCAGCTAGTAAATAGCCAGGGACTGTCTGAAACAACTGTTTGGGGGACATCCATGATGACACACATAGTACAGCAGTCTGGATTGGGTGAAAGGGCCAAGATCTTGGCATACAACTATAAGTAAAGCCTCTAAACTGGAGGCTGGTGCCCCTTCCCCACTGGTATGGTAGGCTCAGTTGAAGACAATTCCCTGTGGGAAAAAAAGAAGCAGTCTTTGATGGGAGCAAAAGAGGGCAGCTCAGCCAAGTTTCAGTTGTGGTTTTAGTTAATAAGTTCAGACTGCTGAACACAAGCTCTAAGCCCAGACAAACTGAGAGCAAACAGAAAAGGAATCCTGACATGTCTTCCAACAGAGAAGAGATGGGGCTGATGAAAATAAAACAAGAAAAGCCCAAGACTTCTGGAGTTGGGCAAGCTTAGAATACTGAAAAAGGGATGTACCCCAAGAAAAGGGGTACATAGAGCTGGCTACCAACTCTGGCTTAACAGGAGAACCTTGAGGGCTGGGGACTGGCTTTGAAAAGGAATTTCTTTTTTTTTTCTTTTAGAATAAAAATATTCTAAGTAGCTTGTTAGAGAAATCCTTAGGCATTTTCAATGGTCACCCCACCCAGGCAAAGGTGAAGTTAAGATGGTCTGAGAGACAAAGTGATGCATCAACTGCATGAGATAATTCCCTGAAGAGTTTATCATCCCCAAGGAATGGAGGGGACAGAGTTCAGCTCAAGAGGCAGCCCTCAATCAGAGAAGTCAGACCCCAGGATCTAAGCCCTAAAAGCCAACCTACTACCTCAGCCTCTGTCTCAACCACACATATGGCAGGTACAGGTTCTGCTTAGAGTTGAAAGCACCACACTACTCTACACCAGTGGGAAGCTTCAGGCTGACAAGCACCACCTGCTGGGAGGGATAGGAAAAGTCAGAGTCTAGAGGCTCCACAGAAATCTCTGACAGCCGGCTGGGCCTCACTCGTCCTCAGGAAACCTTAGTACTGATTACACCTTACACCCTCCTCCTGAAACCTGGGCCTGCCTTGTCTGGGAAAATCTGATTGAGGTCAACACCATATCAGGGGAGAATCCCCTCAAAAAAAAAAGAAAGTTTCCATTTAGGTAGGGCAAGAGCCAGAAAAACAAGAGCCATAAGACTCTGATCAGTTAAATAGAAGCTATGCTAGAGGTCTAGAATAAGTTGAACAGAACACCAAAGAGCAGATAGAGAACAAAGCCAGCCAACAAGAAAACCTTAGGTAAAAGATTGAAAATGACCTCCAGAATAAAATAATCAAGGAAATCAGGTGCTGAGATACCACCAAAAAATCACGAGTCACACTGGGAAAAATGAAGATATGGCCCAGTCAAAGGAACAAACTAACACTTCAAATGAGATACAGGAGTTGAAACAATCAATATTCAAACAAACATGGCAAATTAATTTAAAAATCAAGTCAATGAGTTGAGTGAAGATATAGCAAAAGAGATGAAAGATATAAAGAAGAACTGGGTGACCATAAAGAAGAACTCACAAGCTTGAAAAAACAATGGCAGAACTTATGAGAATGAAAGGCATAATAGAAGAGATGAAAAACACAATGGAAACCTATAACGACAGATTTAAGGAGGCAGAAAAAAGGATTAACAAACTAGAGGCCAAGACATCTGAAATCCTACACACAAAGCAGATAGGGAAAAGAATGGAAAAATATGAGCGGGGTGTCAGGAAATCAAGGCAACATTTAATTGAGAAGAAGAGAAGGGGGAAGGGTCAGAAAGAATAATGGAGGAAATAATCACTGAAAATTTCCCATCTCTTATGAAAGGCATAGAATTACAGATCCAAGAAACATAGTGTACCCCAAACAGAATATATCCAAATAGTCTTACTCCAAGACCCTTATTAATCAGATTGTCAAATGTCAAACACAAAGAGAGGATTCTGAAAGCAGCAAAAGAAAAGCAATCCATTACACATACAAGGAAAGTTCAATAAGACTATGTGTGGATTTCTCAGCAGAAACCATGGAGGTAAGAAGGCAGTGGTATGATATATTTAAGGTACTGAAAGAGAAAACTGCCAACCCAAAATTCTATGTCTGGCAAAACTGTCCTTCAAAAATGAGGGACAGTTTAAAATATTTTCAGAAAAACAGTCACTGAGAGAGTTACTGAATAAGAGACCTGTTCTACAAGAAATACTAAAGGGAGCACTTTAGAGAAACAAAGAGTATCAGTAAGAGTAAAAAGAGAAAAAAAATGATATATGACATATAAAGTCCAAAAGTCAAAATGGTAGAAGAAAGTACTGCTGTTACAGTAATAATATTAAATATTAATAGATTAAACTCCCCAATAAAAAGTTATAGACTGGCAAAATGGATTAAACAACAGGGCCCATCTATGTGCTGTCTACAAGAGACTCACAGTAGATCCAACAACAAAAATAAAGTTGAAAGTGAATGGTAGGTGTTCTAGTTTGCTAGTTGTCAGAATACAATATACCAGAAACTGCATGGCTTTTAAAAAGGGGAACTTATTAAGTTGCTAGTTTACAGTTCTAAGGCTGAGAAAATATCCCAATTAAAGCAAGTCTATAAAAATGTCCAAATTAAGGCACCAACGAGGGGCTACCTTCGCTCAAGAAAGATCGATGAAGTTCAGGGTTTCTCTCTCAACTGAAAAGGCACATGGCGAACATGGTGACATCTTCTAGCTTCCTCTCCAGGCCTCTTGCTTCATGAAGCTTCCCCAGGAGCATTCTCCTTCATCTCCAAAGGATGCTGGCTGTTGAACTGTGTAGTTCTCAGGCCTCTGCTGCTTTCATCATTCTCGCCACCCTGTCATAACTCTGCTCTCTTGGAATCTCATCATTCTGAAACTTTCTCCAAAATGCTTCCTCTTTTAAAGGATTCCAGTAAAGTAATAAAGACCTACATCTAATGCATGGAGTCACAACTCCCTCTATTCAAAAGTTAATACCCACAATTGGATGAAGCACATCTCTGTGGAGATAACCTAATCAAGTTTCCAACCTATAGTACTGAATAGGGATTAGAAGAAACGGTTGCTCCCACAAGATTGATTAGGATTAAAACATGGCTTTTCAGGGGTACATAACCCTTCCAAACCAGCACAGTAGGAAAAGGATATTTCACACAAGCAACAACCAGAAAGAGTGGGGGTAGCTATACTAATATCCAAAATATTGGACTTCAAATGTAAAACAATTAAAAGAGACAAAGAAGGACACTATGTATTAATAAAAGGAATATTTCATCAAGAAGACATAACAATCATAAATATTTATGCACTGAGCCAGAGTGCCCTCAAATACATGAGACACACATTGAAAACACTGAAGGAAGAAGTAGACACCTCTACAATAACAGTTGGGAACTTCGATACACCAATCATCAAAGGATAGAACATCTAGACAGAGGATCAATAAGGAAAAAGAGATTTTGAATAATACAATAAATGAAATAGACATAATAGATACTTACAGAACATTATACCCCACAACAGCAGGATACACATTTTTCTCAAGTGGTCATGGATCATTCTCCAAGATAGACCACATATTGGGTCACAAAGCAAGCCTCAATGAATTTAAAATGATTTAAATCATAGAAAACACTTTCTCAGACCATGTTGGAATGAAGTTGAAAATCAATAATAGGCAGAAGGCTAGAAAATTTGCAAATATATGGAGGCTAAACAACATACTCTTAAACAACCAGTGTGTCAGGGAAGAAATTACAAGAGAAATCAGTAAATATCTTGAAGCAAATGGAAATGAAAACACAACCAAAAAAAAAAAAAAACACAATCAAAACTTATGGATGCAGCAAAGGTAGTACTGAGAGGGAAATTAATTGCCCTAAATGCCTATATTTAAAAAAGAAGAAAGAGCAAAAATCAAGGAATTAGCTGCTCACCTGGAGGAACTGGAGAAAGAACAGCAAACTAGCCAAAAGCAAACAGAAAGAAATAAATAACAAAAATTACAGTAGAAATAAATGAAAACAATAGAGAGAATCAACAAAACGAGAAGTTGGCTCTTTGAGAAAATCAATAAAATCTATGGACCCTTGTGCTGGTTTGAAAGGATGTATGTTCCCCTAGAAAAGTCATATTTTAATCCTAATCCCATTTTGTAAAGGCAGCCATTTTTTCTAATCCTTATTCAGACTTGTATGTTTGAAACTGTAGTTAGATCATCTCCCTGGAGATGTGATGTAATCGAGAGTGGTTGTTAAACTGGATTAGGTGACAACATGTCTCCACCCATTTGGGTGGGTCTTGATTAGTTTCTGAAGTCCTATAAAAGAGTAAACATTTTGGAGAAAGAGATTCAGAGAGCAGAACAGAATGACATAGACATGAGAAGCAGAGTCCACCAGCCAGCGACCTTTGGAGATGAAAAAGGAAAATGCCTCCCGGGGAGCTTCATGGAACGAGAAGTCAGGAGAAGAAGCTTGCAGATGATACTGTGTTCACCATGTGCCCTTCCAGATGAGAGAGGAACCCTGTGTTCACCATGTGCCTTCTCACTTGAGAGAGAAACTCTGAACTTCATCAGCCTTCTTGAACCAAGATATCTTTCCCTGGATGCCTTAGATTGGATATTTCTATAGACTTGTTTTAATTGGAACATTTTCTTGACCTTGAAACTGTAAACTAGCATATGATAAAATTTCCCTTTTTAAAAGCCATTCTGTTTCTGGTATATTGCATTCTGGCAGCTAGCAAACTAGAACAACCCTTAACAAGGCTGACAAAAAAAGAAGATGCAAATAAATAAAATCAGAAATTGGAAGAGGGATCTAACTACTGACCTCACAAAACTAAGGGAGATAACTAGAGGATACTATGAGCAGCTATATACTAATAAACTAGACAATGTAGATGAAATGGACAACTTCCTAGAAATCATGAACAACCAATATTAACTCAAGAAGAAATAGATGATCTCAACAAACCAATCACAAGTAAAGAGATTGAATCAGACATCAAAAATCTCCCAAAAAAGAGAAGTTGAAAACCAGATGGCTTCACATGTGAATTCTACTAAGCATTCAAGAAAGGATCAGTACCAACACTGCTCAAACTCTTCAAAAAATTTGAAGAGGAAAGAAAGCTACCTAACTTAGTCTATGAAGCCAACATCACCCTAACACCAAAGTCAGGCAAAGATACTGTAAGAAAAGAATATTACCAACCAAAATCTTTAATGAATATAGATGCAAAAAATTTCAATAAAATACTTGCAAATTGAATCCAGCAACACATTAAAAGAATTATATACCATGACCAGGTGAGATTTATTCCAATTTATGCAAGGCTGGTTCAACACAAGAAAATCAACTAATGTAATATACCACATCAATAAATCAAAGTGGAAAAACCACATGATCTTCTCGATTGATGCAGAAAAGGCACGTGACAAAATTCAACATCCTTTCTTGATGAAAACACTTCAAAGGATAGGAATAGAAGGGAATTTCAATATGACAAAGACAATATATGAAAAACCCACAGTTAATGTCATATTCAATGGGGAAATCTGAAAGCTTTCCCTCTGAGAGCAGAAACAAGACAAAGATGCCCATGTCACCATTACTATTCAACTTCGTGCTGGAAGTTCTAGTGAGAGCAATTAGGCAAGAAAAAGAAATAAAAGGCATCCAAATTGGAAAGGAAAGAATAAAACTTTCACCGTTTGCAGATGACATGATCCTATATGTCAAAAATGCAAAAAAAAATCTACAGCAAAACGACTACAGCTAATAAATGAGTATAGCAAAGTGACCACATACATGATCAACACCCCCAAATCAGTAGTATTTCTAATCACTAGTAATGAGAAATCTGAGGAGAAAATCAAAAAAAATTCCATTTACAATAGCAACCAAAAAAATAAAATACTTAGGAATAAATTTAACCAAGGCTGCAAAAGACCTATACACAGATAACTACAAGAAATTAAAAGAAATCAAAGAAGACCTAAATAAATGGAAGGACATACTGTGTTCATGGATTGGAAGACTAAATGTAGTTAAAATGTCATTTCTATTCAAATTGATTTATAGATTCAATGCAATACCAATTAAAATCCCAGCAGCTTACTTTGCAGAAATAGAAAAACCAATATTCAGATTTATTTGGAAGCACAGGGTGCCCTGAATAGCTAAAAATATCTTGAGAAAGAGGAAAGAAGTAGGAGGTCTCACATTATCTGACTTTACAGCACATTACAAAGCTACAGTGGTCAAACAGCATGGTACTGGAATAAATACAGATATACTGATTAACGGAATTGAATTGAGGTTTCAAAAATAGACCCTCTCATCTATGGACAATTGATCTTTGATAAGTTGGTCAATGCAACTCAACTGGAACAAAGCTGCAGCTTCAATAAATAATGCTTGGATAACTGGATATCCACAGCCAAAGGAATGAAAGAGGACCCATATCTCACAACCTTATACAAAAAATAACTCAAAATGGATCAAAGACTTAAACATTGGAGCTTAGACCATAAAACTTAGAAAGAAATGTAGGAAACTATCTTACAAATCTTGTGATAGGAGGTGGTTTCCTAAACCTTATACCTAAAGTATGAGTAATGGAAAAGGAAATAGATAAATAGGATCTTCTCAAAATTAAACACTTTGTGCATCAAAGGGCTTCGTCAGGAAAGTAAAAAGGCAGCCTACGCAAGGGGAAACAATATTTGGAAACCACATATCAGATAAGGGTTTAAAATCCAAAATATATAAAGAGTTTTAACCAATTCAAAAACAATACAACCCAATTAAAAATAGATAAAAGACATGGACAGACACTTTTCTGAAGAGGAAAAACAAATGGCTCAAAACATGAAAAAATACTCAACATTACGGAGGACAATACCTATTAAGATAGTTTGGTGCTGGTGTCTTAATCCATTTGAAGCATTAGCACTTATACTCACTGTTCTTGTCCCTTTGGTGCAAATGACAGCGCTAGGCTCAATTCCAGGTTTAAGTGAAAAAGGCAAGTAGCATCTTAATATGAAAATAGTTTTGAACTTGAGGTCCCTCTAAAAAGATTTCAGGAACCCCCATGGGATGGTGGGCCTTAATTTAAGAACTGCTACTGTTTACAAATTCTTTTGTGTATCTTAAAATCCTTGGGTCAAAGTCTATAAATATTTTAAGACTCAATACATATTAACAAATTGCCTTGAAGGCTTGGTCCACCAATTTACATTTTCCTCTGTAACACACACGAGTCCATTTTATCAGGTAGACATTGCACAGAATTAAAGCACCTGACTATGTCTAGTATAAGGAAAGATAAGGAGTTCAAATTATAAATCATTTCTCTATTTTGCCTGAGATGTAAACAGTAATTTCTCTTCAATTTCCATTACTTCTCCTAAGATACCTTAACATATTCCATACATAGCTCACTTGAACTCCAGTTGTCTTCCAAAACAATACCTATCACAACTCACCCATGAATTTAGAGAAGGAAAGGTATAGTGATAAAAATAAGTGCACGACCCATTACTTTCACTCTTCTATGCTCTGGGAAAACCCTTCTTTTTTCACGTAACTCACTAAAACACAGCCTAGCAATCAGGTGTGTTTCAGGTCCTTTGATCTAAAATGTGATTTTTAGTAATATATGTTCATTTTAATAAAATTCCAAGGCAAAGATGTTTAATGTATAATCATAGAAATGTAGGGGAATATTAAAATAGGTCCTGATTCCATGATTAAGATGGTTTGGTGCTGTTGTCTTAATCCATTTGAAGAATTAGCACTTATACTCACTGTTCTTGTCCCTTTGAAGCATTAGCTCTTATACTCACTGTTCTTGTCCCTTTGGTGCAAATGACAGCACTAGGCTCAATTCCAGGTTTAAGTGAAAAAGGCAAGTAACATCTGATTTCAGAAAGTTCAATGTATAATGCTTTCTAGATAGAATAATCTTAATTTAAAAATTCTCCAAAAGAAAAAAATCAATGATCTTACATTATATTAGAATGTCATTATTATTATTAGTGATAAATGTAATACAATATAGATTTAACTCAGACCTTGATGAAATGGATAGGTGGGTTCCATAAAGGTCAAATGCTTGGCAGAAAACTCCAGAGAACATATGGTTGGTACTCAACATATGAATATCCAGCACTATGTCTAGACTCTCAACAGATGTCCATTCCCTTTTCCAAAACGCAGTCACCATCTTTAATTTAATCTCATTGTGAAAAGGACCTAAGTTTGAGGAGGATAATATTCTTTCTAAATAGGGATTTCAGCCTCATTAAAAACACAGCCATTAGTATTTTTAAATGCAACTGTGTCTACTCAACTATTAATAGTAAATGCAGGCTTGTAGTTAGAATTTTCTATACCAGCACATCAATAAACTCTAGTTGTTTATACATTAAAAATCTATTTTCATACTTAAGAAAATGACATTTGTAAATGCAATAAAGTACCTAAAGAAATATTCCATTGTTGATGCCAAAGGATTTGGTGCAGTTGATATTTAAATCAGTTATTGCAGGAAAAGTAGATTTGGTTTAGTACAAGTTCCACTGATTTTCAAGAAAAAAATTACATGTGCAACAAAGAAATCTTCTGATAAGCTAAATAAGTCTTTTAGTGCATATTGGGCCTTCCTAACAAATACTAAGATTAGAAGAGATATCCTTTCCTTTGCCAATTTGAGTGTATCAAAAGCAATATCTGTGTCTATAAAAAGATTGCTTGAATTCATTCATGCACCGAATGAACATTTATAAAATGCCTTTAATTTGCTAGGTCTTATGTGTAAAATCTAGTTAGACATGAGCCCTGATCTTTCATTTATTCATACAACAAATATTTATTGAGACTTTACTTTGGGCAAGACAGTGTTCCAAGCACTGAGAATATGTGGAAAGACTAGACAAGGTCCCTGCCCTTTTCTGGGAACTTACAATCTATAGGACGAGAGGGAGGAGATGGATAATAAACAATAAACAAGTTAAATAAAGACGATCATTTCAGATAGTGCTATCAAGATGCTAAAGCAAGATGATGTGATAAAGTGATGGGGGATATGGGGAAGCAAGAGAAGGAAAAGTGCATTTGAAGAGGTAAAATCCAGAGATCAAATTTGAGTTTAGATCCAAATGACATGAAAAGGAATCTATTCAAGAACCAAGGGGCAGAGATTTCTCTGCAGAAGAAGCAGCAAATGCAAAAGCCTTTAGAAGAAGAAAGGCAGGAGATGAGAGATGGGGTTGAATTGATAGAAAAGTGACAGCTTCCTCCTTCCCCTAGCTCCCCAGTTTACCTGCCCAGATTTTCTTCATCTGATGTTAGAATCTCACTTATCACCCTTCTCAGGACCTAGCAATCTACCCCTCCAGACAGGGAACTGACTGCTATATACCCACAATACCTACAGACTTAATTTTATTTCCTCTACATAGTTGTAGTTAGAGAGTCTTATATTTTGCACAGAAGTGTTATTAAATCTAAGAATACGTAAGCCATTGTTTATGACTGAGGAAAATAAGCTTGGCCATGTAAGAGCATTTATAGATGGGGCGAGGGTTAAAATACCTGGAACCCTGGAAGTATCCATCTCAATGAAACACATTCTATTTACTTCTCATCACTCTTGAGCGGACACATGACAGCTGTTGACATAGCTGAGTGTTTTTAGCAGGTTGAAAACAGTGATCTATTGAGTAAAACCCTCAGTGCATTAAAAACTGTTTTGGAGACAAAAACCCAGAGTTAATGCAGCAAGGGTGGTCTCCATGTCGTTGACACAACACCCAAATCCTCAGACCACACATCAGTAAATTTATTTATCTACTTCCACAAGTCAAAGGAAGAAATACATCAGGATTAAAAGCCCTAAAGGGAACAGAAAGGAAAAAAAAAAAAAAAGACAGGATAATTGCAAGAAGCAGTTTCGTGTTTTGTTTTTGTTTCCTTAAAGAGGACTCTTTGTGATGCTAATAAAATCAGACGTATTTCAGTATGACTGAAATATAAAATATATTTTTGAACCGGTAATCCATTCACATAGTTTACAAATCAAAGCAATAGAAAGAGATATACAGCAAAAAGTTTCCCCTTTAATCCCATCCTTCATCCCACAAGGATGACTTCTTTTGTTTCTTGAGTTAGGGAAACAGAAGTATATGCTCTTATTTTTCCCCTTTTTACACAAAATTGCATGCTACATACAGTGTTATAAGTCTTGCTTTATCATTTAAGCAATGTCTTGGGATCTCAACATATAGTTTTATTGAGAGGGACTCTTTCCAGACAACACATAGAGAGCCTCCTCCCTTTTACATATGCATAATATCCCGAAGTATTCCATTATATTGCTGCACCACAATTTGCTAAATCCAATCCCCTGTAAATGGGGGTCTTTTTGCCATTGCAACCAATGTTGCACTGAGTAAGTTTATACAATGATATCTGCAAAATAAATTTGCAGAAGTGGGATTTTTGTAGAAATGTAAAAGTATCCATTTTCAAATTGGGTAAATATGATTGAGCTATACCTCCATGGGGGATACACTCAAGCATCCACTACCATTAATAATGTATGAGAGTGCCAATTTATCTACTGCCTTGCCAGCAGATAGTAGCTTCACATTTTTGGATGTTTGACGACCTGATAGGTGAAAAATTTTATTTCTATAAAATTTTAATTTGTGGTTTTCATGCTTAAGGAAGAGAATTCTTTCTTGTGTTTAAGTGGGATTTGTTTTTCTTTTTTTCCTAATTTTCCATTCTCATCCTTTGCACATTTGTTTTATCATATTGTTGGTCTTTTTCCTATTGATTAGGGAGATCAGCACTCTGTGATATGAATTGCAAATGTCTCTCAAAGTCTTCTTGCATTTGTCTTTTGATTTCACTTGCAGGCTTTAAAAATTGTCATTTCGTTTTTGCCAGGAGAGGATATTTTTATTATTAGAGAAGTTATAGGTTTATGGAAAACTCATTCATGAAATAATACTGTATTCCCATATACCACCCTACTATTAACACCTTGCATTGGTTTGGAATATTTGTCACAATTGATGAATGAATATTTTTGTAATTGTACTATTAACTATAGTCTATGATTTACATTAGGGTTCACTGTGCTGTTCAAAGTCCTATGTTTTATATATTTTAATTTTTGTCCCTGTAACTTATATACAACTCCAAATTTCCCCTTTTAATCACATTCAAATACATAATTCAGTTCTGTTAATTATGTTTACAATATTGTGCTACCATCACCACCATCCATTATCCAAATGTAAACTCTATACAATTTAAACATTAGTTCCCCATTTCTAACCCTTAATCCGGACACTTGTAACCTATATGCTAGTTTCTGACTCTATGAATTTGCTTATTCTAATTATTTCATATTAGTGAGATCATACAATATTTGCCCTTTTGTGTCAGTTTTATTTTGTGCAGCATATTATCATCAAGGTTCATCCATGTTTTCACATGTATCAGAACTCTTTTCCTTTTTATGGTTAAATACTATTCCATTGTACATACATACCACATTTTGTTTATCCATCCATCAGTTGATAGGCACTTGGATTGCTTCTATCCTTTGGCAGTTGTGAAAATGCTGCTATGAACATTGTTATGCAAATATCTGTCCAAGTCCCTGCTTTCAATTCTTTTGGATAAATATTTAGGAGTGGGTTAGCTGGTCATATGGCAATTCTGTACTTAACTTTCTGAGGAGCCACCAAACTGTCTTCACAGCAGCTGCACCATTTTACATTCCCACTAACAATAAATGAGTGTTCATATTTCTACACATCATCTCTAATACTTGTACTTCTCCATTTTTTGAAATAGTAGCCATTCTAATGGGTGTGAAATGATGTCTCATTGTGGTTTTGATTTGCATTTCCCTAAAGGCTAATTATGTTGAGCATCTTTTCATATGCTTTTGGCCATTTTTATATAGTCTTCGAGGAATGTCTATTCAAATCTTTTGCCCATTTTTTAATTGGGTTGCTTGTCTTTTGGTTGTTAAGTTGTAGGATTTCTATATATATTCTGGATGTTAAACCCTTATCAGATGTATGATTTCCAAATATTTTCTCCCATTGTGTAGGCTGTGTTTTTTGCTTTCATGATAAAATCCTCTGCTGCACAAAAATTTTTAATTTTTGATAAGGTTGCATTTATATATATATATTTATATTACTTTACTTTGGATGTAAAGTCTAAAAAGACATTGCTTAATACAAGGTATATATTTATGATGCTTCGCTGTGTTTTCTTCTAGGAGTTTGATAGTCATAGTTCTTATGTTTAGGCCTTCGATCCACTTTTAGTTAATTTTTGTATATGGTGTGAAGTAGGGGTCACCTTCATTCTTTTGCATATGGAGATCCAGTTTTCCCAGAACAATTTGTCGAAGAGACTATTTTTTCTCCATTGAGTGGGCTTGGCACCCTTGTCAAAAATCAGTTGGTTGTAAATGTTTAGGCTGATTACTGAACTCTCAATTTGATTCCATTGGTCTAGTATGTCTGTCCTGTGCCAGTACCATGCTGTTTTGCTCACTGTGGCTTTGTAAAAATTTTAAGTTTGGGAAGTGTGAGCCCTCCAATTTAATTCTTTCTCAAGATGGCTTTGAGTATGGGGATCATGCTGTTTTGAAATTATTACATACCCCGGAAAAGCCATGTCTTAATCCTAATCCAATCTTGTGGAACCAGACTTATTCTTTTAGGGTGGATACTTTTGACTGGATTGTTTCAGTGGAGATGTGACATACCCAATTGTGGGTGTGGCCTTTTGATTAGATGGAGATGTGATTCCACCCATTCAAGGTGAGTCTTGATTAGTTTACTAGAATCCTTTAAAAGAGGAAACATTTTGGAGAAACCTCAGATGCAGATGTTTGGAGAACAGAAATGACAGAGCCAACACAAGACCTAAATGTTTGGAAATGCAGGTCTCAGTAGACAACAACACTGTGTGTCCTCCCATGAGGTGCTAAGCAAACCAGGACTTGGAGAGAACCAAAGGAAGCCAAGAGATAAAACCCAACCCCTGAGAAGCCAAGTGAAGAACCTCCATGGGAAACAGAGGCTGAAAGCAACGGACTTCAGGAGCAAGGGACCAGCAGATGCCAGCCATGTGCCTTCCCACATGACAGGGTGTTCTGGATGGTATCAGCCTTTCTTGAGTGAAGGTAACCTCTTGTAGATGCCTTAATTTGGACATTTTCATGGCCTTAGAATTGTAAACTTGCAACTTAATAAATTCCTTTTATAAAAGCCTTTCCATATCTGGTATATTGCTTTCCATAAGCTTTAGCAAACCAGTTCAGGGGCCCCTTCTCCATCTGTATAAATTTGATGACTGACTTTTCCATTTTCTGCAAAGAAGTTTGCTGGAATTTTAATTGGAGTTGCATTGAATATGTAAATTGCTTGGGGTAAAATTGGCATTTTAACAACATTTAGTCTTCTGATACATTAACAAAGAATTTGACAGTTGAGGGAGCTTGGGGAAAGAAAGTCTAAGTCAAAGAAAGATGAGAGCAAAGTACTGTGATGATTGGAAAAAACAAATGACCATACATCTTTGAAGAATTTTTGAGGACACTATTTGACTCAGACCTTGGAAATGGGTTGAGTTAGGATGAGAAGCACTGTATAGACATCTATACTGGTTATTGGTTAATTAATTAATTACAGATAAGGGTGGGGTTGGGGAGCATTCCATGGTATTATATTGAGTCTCTCTTACTTGTACAAATCCCAAGCACTCTCAGGGATGTTGCATTGCATCTTCACAGCCACCAAAGTGGTGTGGTTTCCTTTTCCACCTCCCTCAACCCTCCACTGCTTATGTGACAACATGGCAGGCAAACAGCACATGTTCAAGGAATAGCATAGAGTCCTTTTGGCTAAGACTGCACAGGAGGAGAGGCAATGAAAAGTAAGGCTAAGAAAACAAAACAAACAAAGAAGTTATAGCTAAGTGAAACAAGCCAAACAAGCAAACAAAAATGGTGTATGCTTTATAATTCCATTTATATGAAATATTGGCCAAAAAAATAAAGCTAAGAACCAGGTTTGGGCCATTTTTAGAGGCTCTTGAATGTTAGCTAAGGAATTAAGAATAAGTATCATTAATTTCTAAATTCCTCAGACCTTCCTAGCTCTTCTTCTCATCAGGTTTGACCGCAGAAATCTCTAAATTGAAAATCTTCATTCTACTTTAAATAAACCCACTTGGTTTCTCCCCCCACTAATAATAGATAGCCCATTACTTCGTCTTCAATTTTTATCTTCAGAAGCTTTGGGGCATTCTTGGGTGCTAACATTCTGTTTTTATCTATGCCTAAATGATCTGTAAGGGACTTGTAAACAATTTGGAATTTTGCTGAGGCTCTTGGATCCTGTGCCTGGAGGCTGGGAGAATTTAGCCTCTTAGGAACCTCACTCTGCCCAGAAGCAAACCGGCCTTAGCTCCACCTAACATCTCAAACCAGGCTGGGTTTTGTGAAACTCCTGGTCAGATTCATTTTATGGGGCAACTCATATGCTATAGTAGTAATCACAAGATGTGAAGGATATACGCCATTAGCCTGGGAACAGAATTGCTTATGGTTACTCATAGCTAATATACAGAGTGCCCCATTGATCACAAATATATATTTGGAGTGAGTTATTGATGATTCCAGGAAGGTAACCTCCATTCTGCACATTGGATTTATGGGAAACTGCATTTTTACTTTCAAACAAACCAAATTAGCCTGGGGGATCTAGTCAATGGACACTGTGCTAGAACATTAAAATGACAAGATGAAATAAAATAAAAATGAGAAGGAAAGAGAAGAGAGGGAGAGAGGAAGAAAGAAAGAATTAATATATTAAATGTGTGTTCCTGTCTCAAAGTGGCTTCAGCCTCGGAAGAGAAAGAGAGATCCATACAGTGATACTTGTGATGAAAGGTGAGAAGTGTAATAATAAATGTGTGCCCAAGAGGGTATGAAGATCTGAGAAAGAAATGCATAACTTGGAAGTTTAGGTAATTAGAATCAAGGAAGGCTTCATGGCTGAAGTGAGATTTGCAGGGGGCTTTGAACAATAAACAGGGTTATAAAAGACAAAGAAGAAACACAGCACTCCAGGATCATTTGGAATTTACCAGAAACTTCATTTTTCTTATTTCCCATACTTTTTATTTTCCCTACTTATATTGAGGCTGGGAATTTTTATGATACCACCAAAGTGGAATAAATGACATGTTAGGAAACAAAGATGTTATTGTGACCCGCCAGGTCCCAGAATCGTTTTCCAAGTGACTGACAAATGTCCTCTTCCTTGGCTGGCGTGGGGTCTGTGATGAAGCTTTCAGATGTGTGTAAGAAATCAGCTCTTACCTTGACTTTCACTAATACCAGGCTGTTATCAACTGAGAAAAGATGTTGGAGAAAGAGAAGTCCACAGAAGGGAAGAAAGGGAAACATCGCTAACGTGATGAGGGTACTATGATTAAAATGAGCCCATCTGTGCTGAAAAAAACATCGTTGAGTTCTCTCAGGCAGGGAGCTTTCCCCAGGCCTTTTGGACGAGATGTCAAATATATCCTCTTATGCAGTCAGCACCTGCCTTGGGGTCTTCCAACCAGGACCAATCCACCTACCTAACAGGCAATGTATTAACATATTTTATAGATTCATTAAGATTTAACTTATTGTCTAAAAACCACTGCAAGCCACCAAGGGAGTCAGAAGTTTGGATGCATTTGGGGTGTTGGGAAATGAAACTAGTTAACCAAAGTTTTGCAGTCCAAGAAAACAGGAGACTGAAATACTGCTTTGGGTGAAGGCCCACGGCTTTTGGCTTAATTATACTCATCGGCTCTTGCCTCATCTATATTCTGAGATCTTTTCTCTCAAACCACATCTCTCAGCCTTTCTCTGCTCTCATGTCAGGCCCACGTTCTGTGTTCCTCAGTTTTGGCTTTTCACGCTTTTCTGAGCACAGGAGCTCAAGGGCAGGTGGCCTATGTGGTCACTGGCCTTGGAAACTCAGAGTTTTGGGGCCACATAGCTCTCAGCCTCACAATCTCCCGACTCCATGGTAACCAATTTCTGCTGGAAAATTATCTTGTAGAAAAGGGTAAGACAAAATATGGTCCCTAGGAGACTAAGTTGTCTTTCAAATGGAGACGGCTAAGTCAGATGAATAGAGTTTGACACCCTGAGAAGGAAAAATTGTATTTTTAATTTTCATGAATTTTACCCATGTATTCAATTTATACATTTCAGGAAAGTGTGTACAGTATCAGAAAAAACGTATACACCTCTAAAGAAAAATTCAGAAAATGTTATAGTGTTTCAGAAAAAGTTCAGAAAAAAATTGTGCACGATCAGAAAACTTTAGAGACCTCTGGGCTAGACCCCAACTATCACAAAAAATAAAGCCCAGTGAAGTCCCCTGCAGCACTCGCCCAACACATACAGGATGTTCAGTTGCTGGGCTAGAGTGGATGGGAGGTCCCTGGGAGCTAAGGGTAACCCCAGCAACCCTGCAAATGCGGAGATGTTTCCTTGGGGCGCAAGATACAGAACACGTAATTGGAACAAATATGAAATAACTTTCTTTTTGCTATTTTATTTATTTATTTATTTTGTATACTGTATGGTAGGGTCACATTTCATTCTTCTTCAATGTGAGTATCCCCTTATTGCAGTACCATTTGTTGAATTTTTGTTTGGTTGGTTTTTCATTTCTTTGTTTGCCTGTTTGTTTGTTTAGGAAGTGCATGGGCCAGGAATCAAACCCGGTCTCCCACATGGAAGGCGAGAATTTTACTACTGAACTACCCTTGCACGCCCCAGATACGGAATTTGAGAATTAAACATTTATTTGCATTGGTGATATTTGTCTATTATCACTGTTTTTCTTCTAGATTTCAGCACTGGTTTCCTAAAAAGCTACCCTGAACAAGAGAAGATACAAATTTAGATATAGATATAGGTTTGCACATAGATATATAGCTATAGATATAAGTGCATATATATACATACACCTATATATGCATATGTAACAATCTTTCGATGCACAAAATACATATTAGAAACAGTAGGTGGGAAATGATTGAATTTTTCATTGGTTCATCCCAAGATGATCTGTTGCTTGTGTCCCGAGCTCCAATTCCTCTCTATTTTTGCTACCTTTCCAACCATGAAATATTTATATGGAATACCCTAGGTGAGTCCCATGTCCCTACATATTGCACATTATCTCAATCCAAAAAAAAGTGGCCCTGACACAGGTGATTGCTGTACGCTGCTGCCACATGGAAATGCAAGAAGGCGGGGGGCGACTCAAGGAGCCCGAGCAGCTTTCTGCTGTGCACTCTCCAACTGAAGTGGCCCCACCTTTCTTCGTTATTCAGTCTGATTTACCAGTTCACTGTTCCCTACATCAAGATTGAAGGTGAGATCTTACCCTATGAGGTGGAAAAATTCTACCAACCAGAATGCTGACTAGCTTGGTGTGGGTGGAGGGGGTATTTGGCCAAGGCAGGAGGGGGGCTGCTTCCTCGTAATCATCTGGGTGGCACTTATGGGACCTCCACCTCTGTGTGTGGCAGGGTAGGTTACAGGAGTAATTACACAGGGCAGGAGAAGGAGGAAATGATCGAAAGACAAACTTGCAG